>PVIA01008457.1:0-71351 GCA_004024845.1 Tonatia bakeri | reverse complement strand
TAGTTTTTATTTCTTTGACATTTCATAGAAAATTTATATTTCCAGAAATAAATACATTTTCTCAGAATTTAAATATAACAAATTTTACTAGCATTAAAATACAAAAGTTATGATATAAAAGAAATATTAGACAAATAAAAAGACAACAAAAATAGAAAAATAAGAATGAAATTTTCATCTTACCCAATAGGCTAACAACACATAATATTTGATTTTGCTATGTAAAGAAATAGCAGGTTATATATATGTAACTTTTAAATTAAGCAATGGAAGATTTAATAATGAAAGTGTAACTAAAAAATTAGAATAGGGGATAAAGAGGGTTAATGTCAGTTAATCTCTGCTCTTCATAGAAAACAGCCATCAGTAACTGGTGTGGAGGAGAGAGGGAGAAAGAGTTGAGACCCTTATTTCAGCCAACTGGAATGGCACTTTAAGAATCTGCATTGTTTGGTATTTACTCAGGTAGAGCAAGCCAACTATACAGCAGGGACTACTACCCAAATTACTTAACCATTTTCACCTTATGAACACCAGGGAAAAAGGAAAGATATGAACAACAAAAATAAAACATTAAGCATCTAAACTATCATTGTTAGCTAAAACACTGAATTAATACTCTCAGTTGACTCATCAAGAAACCACCCATACTCAAAAAGTATATTTATAACTTGTACTATATATATAACTTATACTATATATAATATATATATATATATAACAGTATATATATACTCTGTGTGTGTGTGTATACACACACACTGATCAAAAGAACAAACCATGAGGAATCAAATGCTCAAGATGGTCTTGAGGTAAAATTGCTAGTTAATGAGCTGTGTTGAATAGTTTCTTCAGCCACACTTATAAACTGCTTCAGACATACTGGCTGTTTTAAATGAGGCACACAATGGTGAAATGAAGATGGAAAAAGTCACTTCTGAACCACATTTGGGGGACTGTGTTAATGTGCTAAATGGCATTATGCACGGTTTTCTTGATGAGACCATTTGAACATTTGCTAATTTCGACTACAATTTAACAGTCACAGCAGACCTACTTTCACTGAAATTTGTTGTGAGGTTAGTAATGAATTAATTCTACCTGTAGTAGATAGAGGATTAAAGAAGTAATTTTGACTTAAAATAGCTGCCAATCCTATTATATTAACTATCAACATTTCGGCTCCCCAAGAAACCTTGTAAACTATTTTAACCTCTCCCCACCTGAGGGGAGGATTACATTTAAAGTCAAAGAACACAATTGACTATCTCTGAACACATCAAGTATATTTGTGTGTATAAATTTTATATTTTATGTATCACTCCTAAGTGTAATATCTACAAATTTATTAATGTTTTAATTTATTCCCATGCCATTTGTACTAAAGTTGTTGTAACTTTAATGTTGCACTAAAATGTTTCATAATTTAAATAATTCCATATAAAAACAAATGTTAATATCTTATAGTATATTCCTTAATATTTTGAAAAAATGTATTTTAATAGCAAATGCTGAAATACATGCATGGACCCTTTAAATTCTCATTTTGATAATTTTTGAAAATTATAGAAATGTAACATGAAGTTTATATAGACAAAGTTATCATTTGTTACAAATTTGTCATCCCATAATGTTCCCTTATATTTGTGCTTTATTCTGCACAGGTATTCTATCTATTACTTTATAAAACTAGATCATGGCACCTATATAATTCAGTTGCTGTAAATTTAAAACTAGTGTTTCTCAAACATTGTGACCAATCCCCAACAATCTGAGATTAAACAGTTGTATTTGCAACTCCTTGTCAAAAAAACTAATTTTAAAGAAAGTATTAAAGGGCATCCTGCCATGTTAAATGTAATGTTATTAATACTGCTTAATCATTTGTATTTGGTGTATGCTTTATTTTATATCTTATCAATTTTATAGTTGGGAGTCTTATCAATAACTCCATGACTGGCACAGTGCTCAATGAATAGTACCCTACCCTCAGTATTTTATGTAATTTCATGTGATCTTGTCTACAGTTTACACTATTTTTAACTGATCCCATGAATTAATACAGAAAATATCATCTGTTCTTAGGTGCAAATATATATATATAATATCTAAGTATTAGCCTGCTTCTTTTTACTTCCAAGAAACATTTATAATGTAAATGTTAAGTTCTCTATATTTTATTTCATTCACTAGGCATTTTATATTTTATGTTGCCATACAAAACCAATTCCATTTTATGTTAAAATAAGTATGTTTTTAAAAATACTAACCATGTCTTTATTGAATTTTTTGGGAGATTTTTTTTCATTTCAAATGATTTAAATTTTTAAATTACAGTTTACATTTAATGTTATTTTGTGTTGCGTGTCAGCAAAGAACACAAAATTTTCTTTTGGATTTTCTGTACAGCATAGCGGTTAGACAGCATATACTTTACAAAGTTACTCCCCCCGGGATTTCTGATACTCCCCAGGCACTGTCCACCGTTACTACAGTGTTATGGGCTATCTTACCTGTGCTGTACATCCCCAGGACGATCTGGTGACTGCAGATTTGTACTTCTTAATCCCTCCATCTTCTATCCCCCAACCTCCCTCTCCTTTGACAAGCATCAATCTGATCTCTGTATCTATGAGTGTGTTTCTATTTTTTATTCATATACTTCATTCTTTAGATTCCACATGTAAGTGAAATCATATGGTGTTTGTCCTTCTCTGTCTGACTTATTTCACTTAGTATAGTATCTTGGAAGATATTTTTTGAGAATATGATCACTTCTACAATCACTTCCAAGACAATGTTATATATTTTACCCTTGGATTCTTATAACCATATGAGGAGTTTCCCATCCTCTTTGTGGGTAATGCAAATAGTTTAATTTATCATTATTTAGCACATGTTGCCAGAGTTCCCAATACAGCCTAGAGGACTTGGTGCAAGGCTGCTCAGATTGAATCCTTGCTTCATTCTTTCCTGGTTCTGTGACCCAGGAAAGTCATTCAATTTCTCTGTCACTTAGTTCCGTATCTGTAAAAGAATATGAGAAGAAAATGACTTAGTATACATGAAATATTAAAAGATCTTGAAGATTTACAGACCTATTTTTTAGGATGCTACAATTATACAGACACAAATACAGAATCATAGAATATTAGGCATAAACTCATGCACAAGGGAGTCATCATTTTTATCATTTAAAACTGAAAATGTATCTATAAATATAGTTTACTCTTATTTAAGCAGTAGTGCCTTAACATTTTTTTAGATTTATAAACCAAAACCATATCAAAAGCATATATTTTAGTATAACTTCTATTTATGATCTCAAAGGCCAGTTATAGGTTAAGAAATATTGAAATGGTTCTTACCTTTAGCATCTCAAAAATAGGAAAAAGTTTAAAATTTATCAGCAAGTGAGCATTTTGAGAATAAGTTGAAAGATGTGGCGTTTAAATTTCAATAAAGCAGCTACTTGTGAGAAGAGACGGAAAAACAGGTAATATTTGGGAGATGCCCTCCTAGAACTACCCCGTCCTAAATGAAAATCTCATCCTAAAGTAAAGACGTAGAATATCCCCAAATCCAGTCAAGATGACTAAGACTATACCAACTAGAAAAAGATAACTGTTTGTTATCCCTCAAGAAACCTTCTAATTAGAATGCAGTCCCATGAAGACTTACACCAGGCCGGGATGCCAAGAAGGATGAACATCAGTGTTCCAGTCTCTCAGAAACCAGTGGTGTCATAAATGTAATAAATTGCCTGTTGACTTATTCCTAAAGTTCCTGTGTTCTTGACATTAAGAATATCAGTCCATGAGTCTGACTGATTAAAATAAATATATAATTGATTTGAAAATTAGAGAAACCAAGTAAACTCTCTTATTTTATAATAGATATATGGGGTGAACCTAAGACAAATCATTGATTTGTAAATTAATATATTAACATTAAATTGTATGTATATTTGTTTAGGAGGATGCAATTTCCTAATCAAGTTTACATGAGCCATACACAATATTAAAATATATCTTGCTAGTCCTGATACCAATAAACAAAGGATCCCAATAAGGGAGATCTTCTTTAAGAGACTCAGAAGTCAATTTCTGAGAATTGAGGGCTTTAGTAATATTGATGACGATTTTGATGAGTTTTGACAGCATGAAAGATGTTACTTATGAACTATTATGTCAGCAGAGTTTTGAAAGAGAAATAAGGTTATAACATTAAAAAAAAAAAATTCTGTCCTCCACTGTCTCCTGTAAAAAGATGCTATCTAAAAGGGTATGTTCTGTGGTTTCTAAAAAAAAAGTTATTTATAAAAACTAGTAATAATGGATAATTTATTATAATAAATCCTGAAAGTAATAGATATAGTAGGTAAAACAGTTGAAGTTTTGGAAGGTTTGAATAATGTATTAAATAGTTTATGAACTGTTCTAATAGAAATATCTATAACACTGTTCTGATCCCAAAAAGACATGGAGAACACATGTTTCTTCTTTTAACTTAAATACACACACACACACACACACACACACACACGAGTATATATTTAAGGTGTACAGCATGCTGCACATACACAGAGCCAATGATCACTGTAGTCAGGCTAATTCACACAACCATCTCTTCACACAGTTACCACCTGAGACTAGGGTGTGGGAAGCCCCTCCAGTTCCTAAGACAGGCAAGCTAGAAGCCAGCCCCCAGAGTAGCAGCTGCTAGATGTGTGTCCAACTCCCTCCCTTCTAAGGGAGAACCTGGAGCTGGAGTTTATTGCCCACTCACTCTGCTCTACGCTGGGGAGAACACTCTCATTCAGAACACACTCACTTCCCCACCATTGTTCTGCTGTCACTCCCAGAGGACAAGCCACTGCCAGGCCCCATCAGCTCTCCGAGATCAGTGAGTGGGCTAGAGGCTTGTTTCCATCTCTGGAGTAAGTAAGTACCCACCTACCATTTCAAATTCCCAGAGGACCAGTGATTCCTGCTTCCCTGCTCCCATGCTCCCACAGACAAGCTGGTTAGAAGAAGCGACCTTGGGGACACGTTTGGAAAAGCTGGGGCACGAGATGTGTGGTTTAACCCTTCCAGGGGAAAGTGGGAGGCTGGGCTTTACTGCAGGAGCTTACCCGTGAGGGAGTCCCAGGTGAACCTTGTAGAGTCAGTGAAAGTGCCCTATGTTCACTGTAAACCCAGAGGTGCTAGTAAATCCTAGGCCCACCCTGACACCTGCTAATCAGAAGCCAGACCCTCAGGCAGCTGCTGGAAGTCAGTCTAACTCCTCAGGTAAAACATAGAGTCCTATGTTAAATATTTCCCTGAAAGAGGAAAGGGGCAGAGGGGACCCCATCGACACCACCCAGTTTGGCCTCACCCTTCAGCTGCTCCCACCGTCTATCGCAAACCTGCTGTGGGTGGCGACGATCTTAACTTACTCTGGCCTCACCAGAAAGGTGTGAAGATCCCACAGGACCCAGTCAGCAGCCAAAGGTAAGCAAATTAAATGTGCAGTCCAGCCCTTCCAAGGAGAAGCGGAAAGCTGGGCCTTGCTGTGCGGTGCTCTGGCTCCACGCTGAGCAGCGGTTCTTGCTGCCAGACCTGCATGTCCTTCCACTGATTTAAACGGGCCTGTTTGTTCTCGGTGGTCCCAGAGACTACAGAACGTGGGCTCTGGCAGCTGCCAGAAATAGGTGAGGTAGGGCTCAGTCTTTCAAGTAGCAACAGTAAAAGTTGATGCCTTGAATGTGCAGTCCATTCTCTTTACGCCCCAGGGAAAAGCTGGGAATTGGGGGTTCCTTCTAGATTATATGGCGCTGGGCCAAGGCTGGGGCTTTTGATGAAAGTGTGTCTCAGCTTTTCCTACATATTTCATAGGAGTGTTTCTCAGTTGCTCGTTCTGGAGGAGAGTATCAACCAGTTTCCTTTACTTCCTTTTTCTTTCTTTTTCCTTTTCCCCTCCCTCCCTCCCTCCCTTTTTCCCTTCCTCCCTTCCTTCCTTCTTTCTCAAAGATAATTGATTCTGGTGTAGCTCTTGAGCCTGTGCAGATCTCTTTGGAAGGAGGAGGAGTTAGGAAACTCCTGTTTTGCTGTCTTGTTGGTGTTTTTCCCCACAAACTTTTCAGAGACACATGTAGCATTTACAAAAATATATTGTTTCTAGGTTGTAAGACAGTTTCATCAAATTATAAAGTATCAACTCCACACAGAAACATTCCTTGACTGCAGTATGTCATTAGCAATTCAATAACAAACATGTTCCACCTGAAACCTATATAATTTTATTGACCAAGTTCACCCCAATTAATTCAATTAAAAAAGAATCAGAAAAAATATATGTTCTTAAATCTATAGATCTGGAACACAAAAATGGATTTATGAATAGTGAATGTAAAATATTTTATAAACTACTAAATTAATTATGATTAAGTAGCAGCATGATTGTAAAGTTTAATGAAGTTAAATAAGGACTTGGAGGGGAATTTATGTTCTTAAATTTGTTTTAGAAAATAGAAAATATTAAATATTAATGAGAGTTTTGCTAAACATGGGAAAATGCCAATCAAATAAATTGTAGAAAAGAAATTGATAAAAATAAAAAATAAGTGACAGACTAATTAACTGCCCATAGAGTTGGTCAACAAAACAAGAAGCCATTTTTAAAAACTAATATAAAAGATCTGGTATAAGAAAATTAAAAGCAATGGAAGAAATCACAAAAGATGCTTCACAAGCTTGGTTTATTCTAAAATTGTAAATCTTGCAATTGAAGAGATTATAAAAAATTGAATACATTTAAAGATGTGGAAAAATATTTGGCACATATGAAAAAGATAAAAATAATTCTTAGACAAACTATACTATTCTCAGAAAAATTAATGGCATAAAGTGTTCATGAAAGAGAAATACAGTTAAAATTAAAATTAAAAATCTAACTGTCATATGATCCACAAGTAGCACTTCTGGGTTTATGTGGGAAGGACATGAAATGTGTGTCTCCAAACTCTCTGCAGTCCTGCATTTATGGCAGCATTCATCATGAGGACAGCCGAGACGTGAAACCAGCCTGTTCCCCTTTATGCATGGATGGATAACAAAAATGTAGTGTATACATATGCAATGAAATAGTATTCAGCAAAAAATAAAAGATGGAAATCCTACCATTTGCAACAACATGGATGAACCTGGAGGGCATTATCCTAAGTGAAATAAGAGAAAGACAGAGAAATACTGTTTGATTTCTCTCACACATGCAAGCTAAAAAAGATGAACTCATAGAAAGGAGAGTAGCATGGCGGTTGTCAAGGGGTTGGAGGTGGGGGAGATGGGGTGCTAACTTTCAGTTACAGGGTCAGTAGTTTCTGTGGATCTCCTGTACAGCATGGGGACCACAGTTAATGTTGTGTACATGAGATTGGCTCGGAGTAAATGTTAAGTGTGCTCATCACACACACACCAAGTGTGGTAACTATGTGAAGTGATGATGTGTTAATTAACTTGATTGTGGTATTCATTTCACTATATATGTATATTTATAAAATCGTGATGTCATGCACTTTAAATATACATAATTTCACTTACCAATTACATTTCACTAAAGCTGGAGAAAGAAAGCCCTCGGCAATTCTGAAATGTGCACTCAAGGTGGAGAACCACTGTCAGACATTTTAATTTACATTTGTTTACATTATACTTTACACTTTTGAAATTTGTATAAAATACTTTGTAATTTACATGTAAATCCATAATATTTAAAAACTAAAACTAGTTGTTTAAATAAAAGAAATTGAAGTCAATACATAAGATAATTTTGGCATATGTTATTAAGCAAAATCTATATGATGATGGAAATTAATGATAATGATGGTAACTGTACTTTCAGTGAGTATTGCTATATATGGGACAGAATTTGGGGTTGAAAAAACATTATAAAAATTAATTTAGCAAATCATATTAAGGGTTAAAAGAAAATTTGATAACATTTATAACATTAATTCTCAGTAATCTACTAAAAAGAAAAAACTCTTACAATGATTTATCTATAAAGTAGTTAATAAGACATTTCTTATAATAATAATAATAGAATAGAATAGAACAGGATAGATATCCCCAAATGGAGGAATAATTAGATAAATTATGGTACATGGATATTAGAGTGGACATTTGTGAGGGACTACCTATCATTCATTATTTCTTTTTCCTTTGTAAATTAATTATTGATTGTATTTTAGAAAGAGAAGGGAAAGGTTGGAGAGAAAGAAACATCAATTTCTTGTACTACTTATTTGTGTATTCATTAGCTGACTTTTACATGTGCCATGACCAGAGATCAAACCCTCACCCTGGAGCAACCCTGTAGCATCATCCTGATGCTCTAATCAACTGGGCTACTTGGCCAGGGCCTCTTTTTCCCTTTTTAACATGACCTGGATTTCTCCCTTTTAATGATATCTATACGGTTTTTTGATGTGGGTACCAATTGGCCTAGATTTTCAAATATATCTAAATGGACAAAAATCAGACATAAGCCAATCAGTTCCATCATTTTCTGTGAATACAATGATTGGTTCAGTGTCAATGTGTCAGGTATTGTGTTTAGCTAGAGAGAACTGGAAAAATAGTGTCACAATTAAATACGTACCATGCAAACAAGACCAGAGCCAGGCAGGCTGGGGCTGTTGCAGGGCTCCAGCATCCATTACAATGGTACTTTCCTTCTTTCTTTTCTCAGCATCTATAGTAGAAACTATGTTTCATACTTTTCTTCATAGTATGAAGAAAGTTCCAAGTTTACAATGCCACAAGCAGCACCGTCCCCACCTTTATCCAGGATGAGTGTAAAAGGGCAAAGGGCAAAATATGCATTCCATTGAGTCTTCCACATAGAAAACTTCATTTGAAGCCACCCAACAACTACTGCTTATAACTCATTGGTCATGTGCCCAGGAAGTCTAGGAAACACTATTTTTAGTTATTCGATGTACTGTTCATAAGCAAAAGGCAGAAACCAGGTAAGGCAGTGGTTTCTCACAAAGGAAGGTGTCAAAAATTAGTTGGTTCTGACAGAGTTCACGTGGAAAGGTTTGCTTCATGTTTTTAAAGATACTTTAAATATCACTTTTGTATAAAGCAAATAATGCTTTATTAGTATCTATCATCAGTGCTCAATCATATTCTTAACAGTTTTCACTAATAGAGAATAAGAATATAAAATTCAATATCTTATAAAAATAATTGTGTCATTATACAAATAAACTATGTAAAATTGTCACTTAAATGACAATCCACGCAAATTATTTTTTATTCCAGAAATTGTTTACCTTCCATATATGTTTATGAATTATTTTAGAGAGTCAAATATGCCTTGGGTATAAACAATTTATCACCCTCACTCTTAGGATGAGGTGCAGTCTTGAGAAGTTAAAAATTTGTAAAAGAGGTTTGGAGTTTGAGTTCAAACCCCATATCTACTCATTTTGGGCTACTATTAAATAACTAACAATTCTTTTAAATTTATAAAATAAAAGTAATTATGAATATTCTCAGAGAACCCATCAAAATATTAAAGAAAAACTATCTGAGAAACATTTTAAAAACCATCCACTTCTGCTCATATGTTTTGAAATATTGCTCTTTTAGTATTTTTTTTACTTTTCTCTCTATTCACCTCTGAAACACAATGTTGACTTACCCTAATTAATGTAATATTGTGTAATCTCAGTTTCACTCAGCATTCTACTGACATGAAATTTTATTTCACTTAAACTTGAGAAACACTCTGGTGTCATTTCCAGGGCAGGAACAATGGGACATGCTAGCCCTAGGCACGGGTCTAATAGGCTGGGCTCTCCCCAAGCATATGGCAGGCAGTGCTCCAGTGCAGAGATCAAAGCACAGTGACGGCCTTTCTTTGGATGACTTCCCCAGATGCTTAAGGTTCTTAAAAAGCTGTTTCAATCCAGGCATGGAGAGTCTCCCAAATTGTGAATTCTTCAAATTGTGGATTCTTTGCAATGTCCTCAATGGATTTTTTCGCCATACAAATTGGCCTATAGATTAGGCATGACAGTTGGGATTAGTCTATAGATTTGGAGAAAGAAAGAAATTAATCTGGAACTAAAAGAAAACATGCAGTGCACTAGTAAAACATATGCTATAAATTAAGTCAGAAGATTCTAAATGATGGAGCTAGAAGGGACCTTTGAGACTGCATAGCCCATTGTCCTCATTTTACGGATGAGGAATCTGATGATGTTGTATTTTGTTAAGCTTCTCATGTCCTTATTTCTAAAATTGCCAAAAATGTGGTTGGTGAGGAGCAAAGAAAATTTTACAGACACATTTTGAGTATGGCTATATTTCAACTCTATCTTTGAGTATAAACCAAAGTATAATACTTTTATTCAAAACTCAGTGAAAATATTTATAATCTATAGAATAATACTTCCAAATTTAAAAATATTATATATTTTTTCTTTTATGAATATTTTGACTCCAGTATGGTTTTTATTAATATTTTAAATATTGTAAATGCAGACACTTGCTGGAGTTCTGCCCAAATCTTATTTTCAATGCAAATCCACCATATCAAAGTAAAAATGCTCTATGAAATATTCATTTATTCTTCACTTCTCATTTATTCATTTATTAATTAATCAAGATCCAGTGTATATTTACAATATGTCTATTACTGCTTTTGTATTGTACTAGACAGTGAAACTATAGAAACAGAGAAATGGCTCTTAATGTCCTAAGGAGAGAATATAGTATAGGTGTTAAGAAAACTAGCTCTGGGAATATTTTGTCTTATATTTAGTTTAAATGTTGTCTCCACCACTGTTTATCTAAGGGGTATTCAGCAAGTTACTTAACTTCTGTTGTGACCCTTAGTGTCCTCATCTGTGAAATTCTCATAACATTATCTACTGCACAGGAGTTCATGGTGATTAAATGAGGTAATACCTGCACAGTTTTCACTTACTCCCTGGCAGTTACTAATTGAGGCACTGAAAACTCCTTATCTGGTGAGAGATACATAAACTTATACCACTACTCATAATATGATAAAATAAGATCTGAGAAAGGTATGCCCTTTCATATGTCTCTGAAAAAAAATGTATTTCTCCTCTTATGAGACATGGCACCAGATCTATGGTTGAAGGAGAAGGCTTCTACTCCCTGAGAAGTTACTGTTGGAGTGCTTTTTCTGTAGATTTCTTGTAGTTACTTGATGGTGACTTAGGAGAAACTTAACATACAGGGTACATATTTCAGGTAGAATTGTGCATTTGGATTTGTAATGATTGCTTTAGCAATCAAGATAGCTTGAACTTACCCTGAAGGCTGATGCCATAAAGGTATCCTGTTAGTGTAATGAAGCTGAGAAATTATGTACAAAAGAGTATAAAAGAGAATATTTGAGAAGCATTTAGAAGATGGAATTAATGATATTTAGTTGCCGATTATATGTGGAAAGTTGGGGAGAGGAAGGATTTGGGTAAAACCCTTCTGTTTCCTCAACTTTAAAATAAGTGGCTGAGGAGTGAAAATATTTACTGCAATGAGAAATCAGGAAAAAGACTGGGCTTGATAAAATGGTGAGGCCATGAATCTGCCTGTGTTTCACATGAGTCAAATTTTCCAAACGATCTGTAGTTCGCTAGAGAAAAAGCTGGATGTGACTATAAAGATATCTTCATTGTAAAGTGGCTAGTAGTCATGAGTGGATGAAGTTATTCAACGAGAAGACAGAAATGCTTTGGTCAAGTCCAAGATTTAAAGTTTTGAACTGGGAGGATTGAAGAGATTAATCAATTAGTGAAGCTGCCATGTACATTTCGGACATGGTAAGATGAAGGAAGGAAGTATTACCTAAGATACCTAACATTTAATAAACACGTACCACAACCTGAAATGTTTAGATGCTAAAATATTTAATTCTCAAAAAACCTGTGAGATAGTTATTGCCATTTCAGAAATGAGAAGGACGAGGCTCTGCCTAAACAATATTTTCAAAATCACACAGCTCTTACAGGGGGAGACTGAGATAACACCAACTTGACATCAAAGCCTTGTGTTTTAATCCTTTATTTTACAACCAGGAAAGTAGTAAGAATACAAAACAAAGAGTGACGACACATGAACCTCTAAAGGAGTAAGTGCCTTTCCTCATTTCTTTATTCTGAGTAGGTTCTTACATCTTCTAGTTTAATACTTCTACATTCAGCAATTCTGCTTCTTAATCTATGCATTAATTTCATCTTTATGGTATTTTTTATTTCTATGCATTTTATTTGGTTTGTTTGTAAATCTTCCTCATCATTTTTAAAGGTTTTTTTGTTTGTTTGTTTCTATCTGTAAATTTTAAACATGTATACTCTTTCTTAAACCGTCTGCTGAAATAGTGCTCTACCATGGGCCCTTAAAATTCTTGCTTGGTGTTCCAAAAACTGAAATCTCTGAATGCTGTTAATTAGACCATTTCTTAGGTTGCATTTGTAGTGAGCAATTATGAGGAATGAGGCAACATCTCTCTCCAGACAAAAATCAGGCATCCTTTTGTTAATTATAAAAGTGGTAAATCTAGCAAGCTCTCCATGAACACAACCTTCTGTATATGCTAGCATTCACCAAAAGCACTGATCCATTTTTGCGGAACTGGTGGGACAGACAGAAGCATTGTGAACATTATGCTGACTACATTCTTGCAGTTGTGTTTGCATTGAATAAACCATTTTGCCTCTGACCCAGAAATCCATATAGTGTCTTCTTCTCCTATGGTAATAAACTAGCTTTATATCTTGTCTATATATGTCTAACATCTACTAAGGCAAAAAAAATACATAATACACCTCTGAATCATCTTGCAACAAAGTGCATGCTGAATACATATTTTATGCTCTTGTTTAAAAAAAAGAGATTGGTAGTGTCATAAGGTAAATATATAGCAAAGTTGTGTAATTAAATGTAACTTAATTATTTTATTTTAAATAATCCTGTATCTGTTTATATTAATTATTTTCCCCAAACTGTGGAACTACTCTGCAAATTTAGGATTTTCTGCAGTGAATATTATTGGATTTTTAACCACTTTTGTCTGAAAATTTAGTTTGTCTTAGAGCTGGTACAAGATAGAGTTAAAGATAATGAAATTATTATAAATATTGAATATAGACAGGTTAGGTTAAAATAGTTTGCTCTCTCATATAAAAATAAATGAAAGTTGTACTTATATGTGCATAATTTCTAGAGAAGGTGATTTATTTGGAAATAAAATAAGTTTAATTTGATTACATATTGAAATAATAAGATATCATCTTGAAAAGTCTGATGCATAATACTTTAACATAAATTTATTCAAAAATTTGCATTCACATAGTGTAGGGGCCTTAAAATAAATAAACTGAGTTAGATGAGCAAACTGAAGCAAAGCTCTAGTTGTAATTTATACAATTTAAAATATATTTGTTGTCAATTTATATATTTTTAAATCTAAGAAAAATTCATTCAGTACATAAAATTTGGAGAAGAACAAAAAATTAATCAGTTAATCACTTTGCTTTTTATAGAAACAGGTCAACTTTATCTCATTGTAAATTTCTTTGTACTTAGCATAGATCTTGGCATGTATTAAATATTACTTTTGAAATAAAATAATTCTGTTTTCATGGATAGTTAGCAACAAGCAGGTTCACATTATGCCCTGATACTATGTAGGTGTATATGCCTTTAAAATAAAATACCAATCTGATTTGCACTGATTATTTTTTTATCCTTCGATACTTTACCTGGTGCTCTATAAAGTCTGAAAGCCTCAAAGGTTTGGTTTGAATGGTGTCCAAACATAAAGCAGAAAGCAGTGAGTTTGATCTGAAATCCACAAAATCAAAAGTTCCCCTGGCTAGAAATCCTACATTTTACTGTCTAACTGTGGATTGCAATGGGAAGTTCCTAAAGTATTGCTTTTATTCCTTTCTTCTAACATTTTGAAGGGCATATGAGGACTTGATTTATGGCTTTGAGGAAGTGAGTCTGGATGTTAACAAGCAAAGATGAATTTAAACATCTAATCACAAATGTTCCTTCAAAGACATACCCTTGGTACCTGCTGTACTTGTCGAACCCTTTTATTAAGTGCCTAGATTATATGATCAATGGAGGAAAATTCTTCCAAGTCTAGGTTTTTCATTGATGTTGCTTTATCAGAATTGCTCTATGATCTCTCACTCATGTGTCACACAAACTTTATGATAAATACAGGGTAGATTGAAGTTATAGTTATGTAACTCCAAAATTGTAATTATGCATCTAAAATGCTCATGAGATGGAGCTAATGTATAAAAATGCATAGATACCAAGTCTTTTTTATAAGAAGCCAAACATTTTGGAAATATGGAATGGAAGATAGAATTTCATTGAGTAAACCAGGTGGCTAGTTTAGAAATAATCTCACAGTTGAGATGGGAACAGTGAGCCATACTTTGACTTACTAAACTCATGCACTAACATACTTAATTGTTGAAAAGCAGTTTTGTAAATATTCCTTTGAAAATAGCTACAGAAACCTCTTGCAGTCAGACCAAAACATTAGAAACATATTCTAATATCCATTGGCACTCTTTCCTTTTACTTCATCTGTTTTTCTGCCTTCATTCAGTTAAATTGACTCCTTTTCTCCTGAAATTAAAAAAAAAAAAGTGGGAATAGAACCGAGAAAAAGTACACTTTGTCCTGGCAAATAAATATGTGAGATAGAGTAAGAATTAAGGGGCCAAACTGTAGATTAGTTGGGTAAGGGATATATATTCAGGTTGTCAGAAGTTGAATCTTAGCATAGAGCTAGTACCTGTGTCTAGTTTTTCTGAATAGTAATTTTTAAAACTTCTACAAAACTTCAGAGAATATAAGAAATTCCCTTACTTTCCTCTGTTTTGTAACAAGATATTTGCATCGAGTTGCTTGCAATGTGAATTAATGTTAAGTATTCAATATGAAAAGCAGTGTGGCATTTATTTTTAGATTTCACGCTTCATGTCACTTCACCTCTCTCCTTACTAAATTACATTTGGTCACACTGTACCCACGTACAATGATGCAGCAGTGTTATATATACAAGAGGAGCAAGTTGGTGGCAAGGCACAAAGGTGTAGTGCAAAAACATTCAACATTTGTTTATAAGTATCCAGTAAAAAATTGTAAATCTATGATCCAAAGACCAAAATATTTTTAAGGATAATGAGGGTGATCCTTGTAATCTCACACACACACACACACACACACACACACACACACATATACATATATATGTTTATATTTATACTGAGGATTAATTCATTTTAATTCATCCACATGTAGTCATTGAAATATTTCATATACCACTTTTGCTGTAATCATTTATGAGATTTATGCTTTAAAAGGTGATAATAATTATACTATTATTACTTTGTATAAAAGAAAATATACATGCTGTTAATATTCTGCAAGATCCTGAAGAGATAATTCTCCCACCCCAACTGCCTTCTGATACACAAACAAGAGTTTGGAATCAGGTACTTAAGGAGCCAGAATAAAACAAGGTCTGGAAAATGTGAGGGAGGGTTTCCAATGACTGTGATGACCCACTGTAGGCAGCTCAATTTTGTGAAGGGTTATTGTTTTTACTTAAAGGAACAGAGGATAGAATGGACAGCATACCTGTGTTTCTGATTTGGTGAGGTCATGATAAATAGAGGTATCAATTCAACTATCTTAGACCTGTATCTGGATCATATGAAATGATGAATCAATAAATTAATAGCTTTTGTATATTTCCCTACATTTTATATCAAGTTCTTATGGTAGATTCCTAGATATTCAAGTTTATAAACACTTTAGAACTCTGAAAGAAATTAGTAACTATTCCAGAATAAAACATTTATTAAAGGACTTCTGGTTTCCAATTCCACACTTGGAAGTTGCCACTCCATCCTAACAAAGGAAAAGTTGAACAGACTTATATATCAACAAATTTTAGGTCCATAAGAGGAGGCAGGACACAGGATACACCAATGGCCCAAGACTGGCGAGTCAGGAGAATTCAGTGAATCTCAGGTTACCAGGGTGGAGACCCATGAGCACCTATAGCCTGTAACTTGTGCTGGGTAGAAAAAGCTGAAAGGTGATTTTACTACACTAGCAGGTTGCTGTCAGAGTCTCACCCACTGATTTCCTTGTTCTCTGTAAAACTCTGTTGATGATGAAACACACAGCTATTCTGCAGTGATTAGAAAAAAGGCAGTTGCAAATGTGCGTGAAGGATCACTACAAACACGGAGCAGTAAGGGATATCTTCACCTACAGTTACCACTATCTGTATTCAAGTTTCTTAATGGAAGTGCATAGTAGATTTAGTAACTTAAAGAATTATGCAGATTGTTGCAGAGGAAATTGAAGCACAGAAAGCAAAATGAACTATCAAGTAGAAACAAATACCCTCAGTGCAAGAAATCTGTAATGTCCTACTATGAACTTTACAGATCACAGAGGGACACAAGAGGTTTGCAGTGCTTTGTTTACTCAGAGATGTGAACCCGGGCACTTGAGCAAAAAGAACATTTTAGTGAAGAAGGTTCTGCATGACCGTGTTCCTCTGTTGTGGTTTGACTTGTGCCACCCTTAAATTTACGTGTTGAAACTTTAACATTAACCCTGGGGATTAGGGTTTTGACGTAAGAATTTTGGTGGGACACCATTCAGTTCATGATAGTATTCTTCAGTGATAGCTTTTATTTTTTTAAAGTGAATTCCAAACTCCTCACTTAGCCCACCAGTCAGTCATCCAGTGACCGGGTCCCATCCCACCTCTGGGGTTCCCTTTCCAGCATCCTTACCTTGTAACCCCTGCTCTCACGTAAACAACGTGCGTTTCCAAGAACAAGCCGTGCCTTTTCTCGCTCCTTCATGCCTGTGCACCTCCTCTTTGTACTCCCGGAGATGTTTTCCTCTCTTCTGCTTTGTGTTATTCATTGTTTAGATGTCAGCTCAAATCTTTCTTTTGAGGTGGGGGAAGAATTCCCTGCCCCTCAGGATTGCCTCAGCAGTGCTCATCGATGCGTTTCTCTAAGTGCCCTTTACTTACCTATATCAGAGCACTTACTTCTTTTGCATTGTATGAAATTTTCTGTTTATTTGTCTATACTTACCCTGATTTTGTAAGTTTATTTTAATATGAACTTTGTCTTTATCGTTATTTTATCCCAGGTACTTAGCCTTGCAGCTGCTGTAGAAGAGGTACAGTAGCCCTCTCCCTTATTTGCAGTTACACATGGTGTAACACATGTTTAGTTACACATGGTCAAACATGGTCCAAAAATAAGACATAGAAAATTCCAGAAATGAATAATTCATAAGTTTCAGTTTGTATACCTTTCTGAGTAGCAGGATAAAACTTGTGCCATCTTGTTCCATCCAGCCTGGAATACTAATTATCCCTTGTCCAGCATATTCATGATGTATGTATAGTGAAACAAGATGTTTAGAGAGAAAGAAAGACCACATTCACATAACTTTTATTATAGTATTAAGTATTGTATTATATAGTATTATATAATACTATTGTATACTATAATACCATAATATACAATAGTATATAGTATAGTATATAGTATATAGTATTATAGTGTTAATTATAGTATTATAATAATTATTCTATTTTAATTAGTTACTGTTGTTAATCTCTTACTGAACTAATTGATAAACTAAACTTTATTGTAGGTATGCATGTGCAGAAAAACACAGCATAGTGTATACAGGGCCCAGTCCTATCACCCATTTCAGGCATCCACAGGGGGTCTGGGACTGTATCACCACAGATGAGGGGGATACTGTACTTGAAACATTCTGTGTGGAAGAATGAGTGATCAGTAGAGTGAGGCCAAATCTCCCATGGCAGTTGGGCATTGTTTGTTGGGCCAGGCTAGCCTTATTATAAGGAAATTATTATTAATGATGGATTAAAAAAGACTATTGATATTGTCTAGAAGTGCTAAGGTTTTCTAAATGAATTCCTAACTATTTCAAAATGTAAATCTTTATATATGACACATGCAAATTTAGAGTATATGGAAGAATCTTTCTAAAGTGATGTGTTCTTAAAATTTGAACATAATTTGTGTGAAAGTGAACACAAACTCATATGCATGTAAAAGATTTTGGAAACTGAAAAACACTGTATACATCTTTTTTACTCTTGTGAACATACATCATTTTCAAAGACTCTGGTTTCTGAAATGATAAAGTATAAATCAGGGAAATCTCAATGCCAAAATAAAAACTTTAATTGTTTTTTGAGGGTGAAACACTTGATTAGGATTCTGCAAACATTTTCTTTAATCTTTATTATCACTTTATGTGCTCACTCAACTTTTCTGGACCTCAGATTCTTCATGTGAAAAATGGAGAAATTATGAGTTTTACAAATTTCATATGTCACTATGGAAAATTAGTGTAATAATGTAAGTAAAAAATCATGAAGAATGAAGCCATAAACAAGGACAGGGCTAGGAAGCATCCTATAGATAGGCCCTCTGGGCTAGTATAGTGCTATGGAAGCACAAAATGCAGATGAGAAGTCTAATTTAGCTAACTATTAATAGAAGTGACAGTTAGTTGGTTTTCTTTTTATGGTAACTAAACATGGAGGCAATTTAATATTTAATTTAATAAAACTTCTTAAATTAAAAGCAAGAAAAATGTGGAAACAATAGTCCACACTTATAAGCCCATGTGTTTTTATTTTTCACACAAAAATTGCATATATATATTTGCTTATTTTATGTAATCATGTTTTTTGAATTCCACCAATAGGTGCAGAATGCATGTTAAGCACCGTTCTTAAGTGAGGGAATTAAAACTCAAAGTTCTTGAAGGGTATTTATAAGACTAATGAAGAAAAAATAAATGTATGGGACTCAATGTTTGATCTTCTGTTTTTATAGCCTATGCTCTTTTCTGTACAGTCTGCTGCTTCTGCTCTGAACAGATGACAATGACTGCATGCTGAGATGAGATGGCACAGTGGATGTGGCAGTCAAGGACACTACAGTAGTGTGACTAAAGGCTAAAATCTCAGGATTCGCCACCCTTCCGCCCTTGGAACAGAGACATCTGGAGGTTGATATAACAGGCAGTCATAAAATGTGTATTTTTGGTGAAATATTTGCTTTTGTCTTCCTCCCTCTATAAGTTTATGAATGTGATTTCCAGCAGAAATACTGGAAAACAAGTACCTTTCAGTATGCCACATATTTAACATTCCCATCTAGATCAAGAACAGGTAAGAGAGGAGGAAAGTATCTTATGCTGCTAGGTCCCAAAGCATGATCTGAATGATGTTTTACTTCAAAAAAATATCTTAAGTTCAATATTATATGTGATTAGGGGTCTTAAAAACAAACGAACAAACAAACAAAAATGTTTCTTCAACATTTCACTTTTAAGCTTTATTTTTCAATGACAGTTTACATTCAATATTATCTTATATTAATTTCAGGTGTATAGCATAGTAGTTAGACAATCATATATTTACAAAGTGACCCTGAAATGTTTCAAGTGCCCACCTGACACTATACGTAGTTACTACAATATAACTGACTGTGTTCTCTAGGCTGCACTCTACATCCTTGTGACTGGTTTGTATTTGTATTTCTTACTCCCTCCACCTTTTCTACCCAGCCTTCCATCCCCCTCTCCTCTGGCAACCATCAGTCTTTTCTATGTATCCATGAGACCCTTACTGTTTTTGTTTGTATAGTTTGCTCTTTAGATTCCACATACAAGTGAAATCATTTGGTTTTTGTCTGTCAGACTAATTTATTTCACTGAGCTTAATACCCTCTAGATCTATTTATGCTGTTGCAAATAGTAAGATTTCATTCTTTTTATAGTTGAGTGATATTCCATTGCATAAATGTACCAATGATTTTTATTCACTCATCTACTCATGGACACTTGGTCTGTTTCCAAATCTTGGCTATTGTATATAACACTGCTGTGAACATAGGAGTGCATATATCTTTTCAACTTGGTGTTTTGGCATTCTTAGTATATATTCCCAGAAGTGGAATGCAGTCCCATTTTTAAGTTTTTGAGGAACCTCTATACTGTTTTCCACAGTGGCTGCACTGGTCTGCATTCCCACTAACTGAGTGAGTGTTCCCTTTTCTCCACAACCATCCCCCTCAACAGTTGTTTATTGATGATAGCCATTCGAACACATATGAAGTTATATTTTGTGGTTTTAATTTGCATTTCTATAATGATTATTGATGTTGAACATTTTTTCATGTCTATTAGCCATCAGTATTTCCTCTTTGGAGAAATGTCTGTTCAGGTCCTCTGCCTACTTTTTAACAGGGTGTTTGTTTGTTTGTTTTGGTGTTGAGTGGTATGAGTTCTTTATAAATTTTGGATATTAATCCCTTATTGGATATATCATCAGTGAATATGTTCTTCCACTCAGTAGGTTGTCCTTCTGTTTTGTTGGCGGTTTTCTTTGCTGTGAAAATACTTTTTAGTTTGTTGTAGTCCCATTTGTTTTTCTTTTGTATCCTTTGCCCATGGAGATATATCAGGAGAAAAAAATGTTGCTAAGAGAAATGTTAGAGACTTTATTGTGAATTTTCTTCTAGGATTTTTATGATGTTAAGTCCTATATTTAAGCCTTTAATCCATTTTTAGTTTATTTTTGTATATGGGGCATAATTTTCTTTTTTGTTTTTGCTTGTATCTGTCCAATTTTCCCACCACCATTTATTGAATAGAATGTCTTTACTCCATTGCATGTCCTTGCCTCTTTTGTCATATATTAATTGACCATATGGGCATATGACTTAATTTTTATCTCTACTTTTGCTTTTGATTAAAGAATTATCTAGCTTGTTTTCTCTAAGGGACTATTGCTTCAGGCTTAGGTAGAATCAAGGTCTCTGTAGGAAAAATGGCATGTTGTGTTCACCTTAGAAGCCTACAGTGGTGGACTGACTGACTTCCTTCCTTCCTTCCTTCCTTCCTTCCTTCCTTCCTTCCTCCCTTCCTCCCTTCCTTCCTTCCTTTCTTCCTTCTTTCTTTTTTAAATCCATCTGCCAACCATATGCCTGCTTACAACAGATCCTTTGGATCAGTCCCTGGGTTGGAAGTTTAGTCATTTCATTTTTAATTCTCTTAAGTGTTTTTTTTTTTCCTTTTTAAATCCTCACCTGAGGATATGTTCATTGATTTTTGAGAAAGAGAGAGAGATGGAGAGATCAACATGAGAGAGAAGCATTGATTGGTTGCCTCCCATACATGCCCCAGCCACCATGGATGAAACCCACAACCTAGGTGCCCTGACTGGGATTGAACCAGGGACATTTTAGTGCATGGGACAATACTCCAACCCTCTGAGCCACCCAGCCAGAGCTCTCCTTTCTCTTCTTGATTCACACTATTGCTTAGGAACCACTGACCAAGGAACAAAAGTTCATCAAAAAATGAGAAACACATTTTACCCTTTTGCAAATAATTTCCATCAGGATTATTAAAACAAAACTTTAGGACTTTTTCTAATTTCCCTCTGTCCACACTGGTAAATGGTTTTCAGTTTAAGAGTCTCTTTATATTTACCTCTAGAATCCATACACATTTCTAGTGAAGTAAAATCTTTTTGGTAAAGATAAGCCTTTTTCTTTATCTTTACAATCTCACTTGACAACATGTCAAAAGAAAATCTTTCCTTGAATGAATGTCATAACTTATACAAAATCTAATGTAGGACTATACCTATAAAAATTGTTTTCTCCTTTTTAGATGACATATTTTGTCCTAAAAAATAAGCTTATAACAGGAAAGATGTATGCCCACCATAGTCAAGTGTGTCTGCAAAATGATGTACTCTTATTTAAACAATAATAGATTTATGTGTGTATATGTGTGTATTTTATTTATATCAGATACAATTTTCTCACATTATTGTATATTACAGCAGATGCTTTTACCTTAAATTAAAACTCATAAATGCTGACCATGTTACATTACTATTTTTATCATTATTGAAATAAAAATATTGAATTTCCATACATGCTCTTCAAGTAAGGAAATACTTTACATTCATTTGTAATCTCAAAGTCTTTGAAATGGCTGCTCTCACTTGACCCATCCCATTGCTAGAAGAGCAAAAAGATCCATAAGAGTTATAAATTACAGCCTATAGTGCTATCTATGAATATCAACCACTGTCTTCACTCTCATAAGCAATTAGTTAAAGAGGGTATGAAAAAAGGCTTCACACAATCATAACTGGTGTCATTTCTGGAATTTTCCTAGAGAATGCTTTTTTCTACTCTTTCCAAATCATATCATTTATATTAAAAATATGTATTTATTTATATTAGAAATTTCCTCCTACTAAAAAAACTAGAAGCAATACACAAGATCTGAAGGATATCAGTAGAGAATTTATAATATTGTCTATATTACTTTAGATCAAATTTTACCTTAGTCATTCCTTTTAAAATTGAACTTTCATTCTTCAAATCTATAAGATTTCCCATTGCCTACTCTGTAGTATTTAGCCTTTCCTCATTCATCCCCCCACTTTCCAGTTATTCCTCACTCTTCCATCCATTCACAATGCAGAGTGCCACATGTATCTCCAAAATTCTACCTTCTCAGTTGAATAACATCATCCGATCATTATTTAATAAGAGCTTCAACTTGATGGTTTTATTTGTTGTAGTAAACACATTTTTAAATGTCTCCTTGGAGGACAATTTGAGATGAATGAACACTTCAAATTAGTTTTATTTTGCAAAATCTATCTTTGACAAAAAAGTGGAGCAGAGACTTTTAATCTATGGCTACCAGAGTTACTACAAGATCCTCCAAATTCCTTGTTCATTCCACTATATTTGTAACATGAGGAATGATTTTCCAAATGTGTATTAATAAAATAAATGTCATTAAAATGTAGTATCAGTAGCTATTAGGGGTACATTTATTTAAACAAATAAAATAAAAATATCACATGACAGGTATCTCTAACATTTTCACCTAAAATGTTTTTGAAAGACACCTAGATAAGGCACACCTGAAATTCCAGTTACTTCATTCTCAAATGGATCTAACACAATCTTACTCCCCATCACCCCACCCCACCCTAGCTCTGTGTAGTTCATTTTTAGTTGACACTGAAACTGACTCTTTTTCAAAAAGTATCAAAGACCAGTAATAATATAAAATGACTTTGATAATTTTCCACACTATTTTTTAGGCCTTATCAAGGAGATCAAGACTGAATATTTTCATATTCTCTCCTATAGCTACAAACGACCCCTGGTCTTCTGTTATTAATTTTTACCTTGACTCAAAAATCATAAAACTACTGAGAATACAGAAAATTTATTATATCCAAAGATCTTGATTATCACTGAGGTAATGGGGCAGATATCATTTTAGTTTGTTTATGTTTTTAAATTTCACATTGTAACTGAAAACTGAGGCTAGCTGGTTTAGTTGTTTAAGCAAAAGCTACTTAATAAGATTTTCCTCCCAAATTCTGCACTGCAAAAAGGAATAGTTATGCTATCTTGTGATAGAAAGGACTTTCCGTTTCCATGCCTGCTTAATCCTACTTTATGAGGCTTAAAAATACCCTCCTTTGGAAACTGAAGAGGAAAATATCAGCTGTGTGTAAGATGGCCTCAGCGATATTCTTGAGTTAATCAGATGTCACTGAGGCAATGGGGTCATCTGATAGGAGTCAGCATAGATGGCCTGAGGAAATTTGCTACTGTAGCTGGGGTTCCCAAATGTTCGCACCACCACCCATACAAAGCTGATGAAGTCAGTGTTATTTGAAAAGTCCCACCACCCCTGAAAAGTAAAATTTATGTATAGAAACAAGATGTGGAGATAGATCTTTTCTGTTGCTTTGGTAACTTGTGTTTCTCTCACCGTGTATTTTAACACTGAGAACAAAAAGGAATGTTACACATGGAGTAAGTAGGACCTTGTGGAAGATTTTGTTCTAGAAATATTCCTAGTAATTTAAGGGATTTTTTTTAATTTTAAAATATGTAGCACCAAAATAGAACTATTTCTCATGTTCAGATACCAATAACTAGACAATTTTGTGCTAAACTGTCATTGGCTACCCCAAATAAAACCATATTACATAATGTAAATGGAATAATTAGATGCTCGCATACCTACTCTGGTATGTAGCAATTATAATACTTCCTAAGATGTAGTTACTCTTATCCCTGAAGTGGTACTGACCTTTCAGCCAAGTCAAAATGCCAAAGTTTTGTTATAGCACACTGTGATGAACATTCGTGTTTGTATTTTTTTTCTTTTTTTAGGTATTACATCATTACTTTTATTTTTGTGGCTTTGTGAATTTCATTATGATTTTTATGTTTTTTTTCCCATTAGCAGTTATCCCTCATATCCCCCTCCACCCTGCAAACACCATACTGTTGTCCAGGTCCACAAGTCCTTTTTCCTTTTTGAACAATCCCTCCACCCGCTAACCTCCTCCCCTCCTAACTGTCATCTGCTCTCTATCTATGAGGCTGTCTTTGTTTGCTTGTTAGTTCATTAGAGTCCACATATGAATGAAATCACATGGTATTTGTCTTTCTCTGACTGGCTTATGTCACTTAGCATTACATTCTCTAGGCCCACACATGCTGTTGCAAAGGGTAAAGTTTTCTTTTTTACAGCTGAGTAATACTCCATTGTATAAATGTCTCATAGTTGTTTTGTCCATTCATGGATAGTGTCCATATATTAATGGACACTCAGGCTGCTTCCATTTCTTGGCAATTGTAAATAATACTGCAATGAACCTAGTGGTGCTTATATTTTCAATCCATTATATGTCATTGTCTAAATGCATGTATCAGCAAAGTCAGCTGAACTGAAGACACCTTCTCTTTCCTACTTTCTATATTCTGACCTGATTTCTGTGATTAAGATCCAATTTTCCCCTTGGCAAAAACTAAGGAAGAAAGTTAAGATGATTAAGGCTATGTCAGCAAACAACTAAATGAATTTGGATATTTTTTCTAAAAATTAATTGATTCAGCAAAAATAACGAATAGTTAACTGCGTAACCAAATTAATAAATCACTTAAAGCAATCAATCCTGTAGCTGTAAATCTAGATTTAATCTTAAGAACAAAGAACAAAGTCAGAAACACACAGTCCAGTATTAATTACTATTTTTTATTTGAGAATTCCAAAGTTTTACAACTAGAGTTCCTTTCTATGAAATATCTTACACATTGTTATACACAATTTACAGAGTTATTCAAAGCATTTTAAAGTGTTTGCCAAATATTTTAAGTATTAAATGTGCAACAAGCATAGATTTTATAACTAGAGATCTAAAATAGTTGTTTTGGACATATTAAATTAATATTTCCATTATGATTTATTAGGAATTTGAAAAATATACTTGACTTTTCTAATATGTATATTGCATTCCATCCAAGTCATTCATTCATTTTTTTAAAACTTTTCTTTCACTGAGATTTTCAAGTTGTCTACTGAGTAGGCCCCGTAAGGGTTACTTTTGTGCAGTATTATGTACTTCAATGGCCAGCATTTTGTATTTCAGGATGTTTGTTTCATTGGGACATATTTCCAAAATATTGATGTGAAAGCATTTTATACCTTTTTGTTTCTCCAGTACACATTTCAGAAATTTGTTATTTATTGTCTGATTAGTCTCCAGAGTAACTGAACAGATTTACAGCTCACTACTTGTCTTACCATGTGTGTGCTTCCACACTGCCTGACAAACCACGTCTAATGATTTTTGTTAGGTTAACCTATGTAAAATCAGTCATTAAAATTGTTTTATCTTTCATTGATATCCATGACTTTAATTATAAATGAAGGAGCTTATTTCTCTAAGTATTTCTATTTCTTTAATGATAAACTTGTTTTGTTCTTTAAAAAAACTTCTCCATAATAATTTATCTTTAGCAATATTTGTATTTATAAGAATTTTTACTAATTTGTGTCATATTTCCCATTATTATTATGTTTTGGTTATATTTAATTAAGCCAAAGGTTTAATAATTTATGTTTTATATGATGCTATTAATAACTCATTTGATTTTTCTCTATTTCTTTATATTTCTACGTTTCATTCTTTATTGTTGTGTTGCTTCTGATTTGTCATTACCAAGATAGCACTGGTCTATATCCAATACAATATTACAATTCTAAACCCTTTTAATACAATTCTAAAACCTTTCACATCAAGGTTTTAGAATTTTCCCTGACTGGTGTGGTTCAGTTATTTGGGTGTCATGCTGGAAAGGGAAAGATCACTGGTTCAATTCCCAGTCACAACATTTGCCTGGGATGTGAGTTCATTCCCTTCTCAGTTGGGACATGTGCAAGTGGCAACTTACTGATGTTTCTCTCTCACATCAGTGTTTCTCTCCCTCTCTTTCTCCTTCCCTTCCCCTCTCTCTAAAAATAAAGAAACACAATCTTTAAAAAATACTCCAAAAATAAAAAATATATATTTTTAATGCCTATCTATTATTTGTTCTATGTATATCCATATTTAAAATGATGAGATTCCTTTTTTCCTTCTAACTTTCTATAACAAGTGTTGTGGATTATACCTTTAGGGTTTTCTTGATTCATTATTTTAGTATATTTCCAAAAACTACATAGCCTACAACCTGGTTATATAATTCCTTTACAAGTAGCTATTATGTGTTGTTATTTTATTTATTCATTAACTGCATATAAAAGTTTAAAATGTCCTTTGAATTCAAATTCAGTCTCTGTTAGAGTCACCTAAGGTATTTCAACAAGAATTGCTGAGTGAAAATCTAAGAGAAGTTCAAGAATGCACCAAGGGAATCAACCTTCTGTTTTGTTTTTATTTATAGCAAGTTATATTGGATCTTTTTTTTCTGTACACCAAAGTCTGAGGACCACCATTCTATAACATGGTCATCATTACCCTCATCCTAAATATGAGGAAATAAAAATGAATAGAATAAATGGCTTGCTTAAGGCCATATAATCTAGGAGCTTGGAATCAAGAGTACAGATCTTTAGATTTTCTCTAAGGCTATTATTCTGCCTACCTACCCTGTACCACCAACTCACAACTACAAAGTGGATGATTTAAAAGCCTGCATCTTTTTATTTCATCTGAGCCAAAATTAACTAATGTATATTGATACAAATGCTTATTGGAGAACTAAAATTTTGATTTTGAGTAGAATTGAATAAAATTGAAACCAGAAAGAAGACAACTCCAGTGAAAATAATTATCCATAAAATATACATCTTTAAAATTATGAATATATGATACAATCTATGACACAAGCTGTATATTCTGTGCAATGATTAGCAAAGTTTTATGCTCATTACCAATGTGTTTTGTTGGATATCTGGTAACAAAACAATATAAATGCTCACATACACACACAAAGATGTGCACACACACACCCACACACAGACCTTGAGAATTACTGTTCAACAAATTCCTTTTAAATACATCCTTTCACATAATTTTTGTGTTTATAAAAATATGTATTTGTATGGAATTTCAAAATTACAATAATTAAGAGAAAGAATGACTGCAGAGTTTACAGAAATAATTTAAGGTCTAGCAAAATGGTTTCTTTACAATTGGAGAAACTGTCCTTACCAGTGTGGCTCAGTCATCCCTTAGCCGAAGGTCACAGGTTTGATTCTTGGTCAGGACACATATGATCCCTGGTCTGGGTGGGTATGGAAAGCAATCAATGGATGCTTCTCTCTCACATCGATGCTTCCCTCTCTTCCTCCCTTTCTCTCTCTAAAAAGTAGTGAAAAAAAGTTCTCAGGTGAGACTAAAAATATCAATAAAATAAATAAATAAAATTGTAGGAACTTTGATTGTAATAAATAATCAGTATGGGGTAGGTAATTCTATGATTCATGATCTATATCCAGCACAAATGAAGAAATAATTAAATCTATGAACTAATTAAGGTTTTTAAAAGTAATTTTTGGAGGAAAACACTAAAATTTAGAATCAATTGATATCAAATAAAGAATAGGGTTACAAAATAGGGTTTGACAAAGAATAAAGATAAAGAAATGCAATTTTTAACATAAGCCATTTTTTTAATATTTAGTGACATATATTTTTCTTTTTTTCACATCTTTTATTGTTGTTCAAGTACAGTTGTCTCCATTTTCCTCCCACCACTCCCCCCATCCCATCTATCCCCAAGTGCCCCATTGATCCTACTTCCCTCTGGTTTTGTCCATGCATCCCCTATATATGTTCCTGAAAATCCTGTTATATTAGAATTAACAGAAATGATAATAAAAGAAAATAAGACATATGGTAAAGGGTAAAGAAACAGGCAAGGGAAATAAAAGTTAAAGGCAGGATAGAGAAAGATGTAGGATATTGTAAAGCTCTATTGTGCAAGGTGAAATGGTGGCATGAGACAGGCCAGAGAGCCTGTCTGAGAGGTAGAAGTGGGTAAGAAGGGAAGGTGCAATGACATTTATGTGGTCAGACCACACGTGGAGAGGACCAAAAACATGAGGACACCTGTGGGGCTCCTCTTGCACCGTGGGCAGGAGCACACTGGGTACCAGCAGTTGCAAATCGGATACTAAGTGGAAAGATGAAGGAAAAAGTCAAGGATGTTTAATTTACATTTCCTGAAAATGGTTGAGTAGAGTTGTATTCTGACACAGAGAAGTAGTGACATAGAAAGAAAGAAAGAAAACATACACAGTGAGAAATATGAACATGAAAGAGGGAAAATAGAGAAAAGTATATGGATAGAATGGAAAGTTCTCAGGCACTAATGGAGAAAACTGCCCCTGTCATTCAGAGGTGATGGGGCCTATTAGAGTTATTACTTACTATTGCCTTAAAAATAGTAGCTGATGTTCACAGCACTATTTATTACATTGTTTTAGATATGGAACTGAGAAGGAACTATCTAAGACACAAATTACTATAATGGTTGTAGTGGCCTTGATTGAAGCTTTATTATCTCCAAAATTGTATAGAATCAATCAGTATAAACCTATGAAATCACACAATGCTCACAATGCTTCCATAATAGTTATATAGGGATACATAGTGATTGGATAAAATGAATCGGGTGACTAGAGGATCATCACCTAGATCATCCACTATTTTAAAATCATGATTTTTTAAAAATTTTCCCCTTTACTTCTAATGCCTGTTTGTTTTTGTTTTTTTTTTTTCTGTGATAAAGAAACACACACAAAGTATCGAAAGACAGAGCTTAGTTCTGCACTGAGACACACCTGCGCTGGGAATTTTGCTTCTCACTTACTCCCATGAGCATGCTCCTCAGCCTTTTGGATCTGTGTCCTCATTTTTAAAGTGATGGTATATATAGTACAGAGCCCAAGAGTTTGTAGGGACTGTATAATAAGGTAATATATTACACATAGTAAGCATTCACTGAATGCTAGCTATAATTATTAAGAAGGTCAAAAGAGCCTACAAAATTTAAACTTGTGCTTGACCTGAACAACTCTTTGGAACGGAATCATTATCATATCATTTCTCTCTGAACATGATGTCCTCTACATGTCATAAGCCCTACAGAAACCAGCCTTTCTATAAAAAGCACAAGAACTGTATAAAAGCATCAAAAATGTTTGTTTTATTAAGGCCAACTTTGGGGGGAAATATAATAAAACAATGATTTCAGTATACATTTAAGAATAAAAGCCCCCTAAAACAGTCAGCCTCTACAATCGAAAGCTTTTGCTTTTTGACTAGGTAGCATTACTGACAATGTTTTGGACAGAAATTAAAGAGTCCATCATTCTTCCATTATACATTACTTTACCTGAAATTATATGATTATCTTCTCAAGTGCTTGACTTGCTGAACTAAATGTCAGAAAATGTGTTCTAGACTTCATTAGCAGGTCGGTTTTGTGTAGCTATTGACACTGAAGTCGACGCAGGATTGATTTCTTAAATAAATCAGTTCCATATCTTTTTAGCAGCTTTATTGAGGATGATTGATTCACAGTAAAGTGAACTTATTTATTATGTACTATTTTATAAGTTTTCATACACATACAAATCATAAAATCATCACTACAATCAATATGATTAATATCTCAACACGACCTGAAAGTATCTTTTTGTAATACTTCTCTCCAACCCCTTTATTGCACCTGTCCCGTTCAACCACTGATTACTTTGTCACATGATGGCAATTTCTATGATGCTTTCTGCCATAGTTTGCTTTTTCTAGAATTTTGTCTAAATGCAGTTGTACTGTGTACTTTTTTCCTGCTTTGTTTATTCAGTGCAATTCAGGCTGTTGTGTATATTAATATTTGTGCTCTACTCCTGGGTAGTGAATTCCATTATATGATATGGACATAGCACAATTTGTTTATACATTGATCTGATGATGATGAACACTGGAGCTGTTTCCAATTCGGGACTATGAAAATTAAGGCAATTTTGACCACTTGTGAACAAGTCTTTTTACAACACATACTTTCATTCCTCATCTGTAAATATCTAGGAGTATAAGGTCTGGATCAAGGGTGCGTTTTGGTTTAACCTTTTAAGAAGTTTTAAAACTGTTTTCAAAAGTGCTTATTTAGTTGAACATTCCCATGAAGAGCATTATGAGAGTTTCAGTGCCTCCATATCTGTACCAGCATTTTGAATGATCAGACTTTTAAATTTTAGACACTTTAATATGTGTGCAATAGTTTCTCATTATATTGATCAATAGACCTTATTTTTGAGCAGCTTTAAGTTCATGGCACAACTGAGCAGAAAGGACAGTCGATGCCCACGTACTCCCTCCATCACCACACACAGCTCTCCTCATTATGAACATCCCCAAATAAACCAGTGAGTTTGTTAGAGTGATACATCGTTACCACCCAGTCCATGATAATTTACCTTATAATTCACTGTTTATATTAATCTTTACATTATCTGTGCCTTTGATGAAATTTTCTAGCTTCCATTTTTTCCAAAAATTCACTCTTACTTCTATGGTTATAACAGCAGCTTTCAAGTCATAGTTAGTTGATAGTTTTGACACTGTTGTTACCTTTGTCTTACTTTCCTGACAATTGAAATTATCCTGGTTCTTTTTATGCCTCAAATTTTAAATTATGTAACAGAAATTTTTATATTGTGCTATGAGACTCAGAGTCCATGTTTAAATTATAAAATTAATGTTTTTTTTTTGTTATGACAGGAAATCTATTAGATTCAGCATGAAAGTTCTATCTTTTCTTCTGTAGTGTGTGGCTTTGATGTCAGTTCAGTTTACAAAATGCTTATAGTGCTACTCAGATCAATCTAATTTGCCAGTTAATGACTAACTGCAGTCTTATGTTGTGGGTTACCATGTGGCTCACTTCTTCTAAAGACCTGAGTGTTACTTAGGGAGAGAGATGTGCATGCAAAGCTCTGAACTACATTCAGGAGGTTTTGCACTACTTTACAAGATTGTTCTGTTGAATTTTCACCACTTTGCAGTATTTCTGACATCTCTGGTCCCCTAGAATGTTCCTTTCCAGCCCTCTGGTCAGAGCTGTGACTTGGATTCTTCACTCTATGGCTCATTTCTCACCAGTGTGGCTACATATAAAATGAAGAAATAGGAAGACAGAGAAAGAAAAAAAGAGCAATGGGAATTCAATCCAATACTTATGGCCACAATTGTAGTAGACAGATAGGATTTCCCTTCGGAATTTTGGTGCCTGGTTACTATTGGTGATGACTTCACCTCCCAGTGAGATTACTTAAGGATTGGGTCAGAAGAAATGAAATATGAGGAAAATCCCACAGAATTTCCTTTCCTCTATTGGACTTTTAGAGCACTCTTTTCTACTCTTCAAAACAGAGAGGGATACTTTGGGATGGTTTTTGTTCTTACTTAGGGTCCACTTCTAGATTTCAGATTGCCTTTGAGTATAGACTGGGTAATGGCAGAGGATAAAAAAGCAACAATAACAACAACACTGATTTGTTGCCATCATCATGAAGCACTTAATGATGGGGATACATGCTGCGAAATGCATCATTAGGTGATTTTATTGTTGTACAAACATCATTTATGTACTGACACAAACCTAAATGGTATAGCCTTCTACACACCCAAGCTATGTAGTCTATCTAGACTAGTGATCCTTGGCTACAATCATGTACAGCATGTTACTGTAATGAATACTGCAGTGGTAACACAATGGTAAGGATTTGTGTATCTAAACATAGAAAAGGTACAGTAAAAATGTGGCATAAGGGACAAATAATAGTACAACTGTATAGAGCACTTACTGTAAATGGAACTAGCAGGTCTGGTTGGTCTGAGTGAGTCAGTGAGTGAGTGGTCAGTGAATGTTAAGGCCTTGAGCAATATTGTACCCTACTGTAGATTTTATAAACACTGGACACTATACTAAATTTATACTTTTATTTTCACTTTTCAACAATAAATTAATTTAACTTAATGTAACTTATTACTTTATTAACTTCTACATTTTTAACCTTTTAACTCTTTTGTAGTAACACTTAAAACAGCTATACAAATCTATTTTTCTTTATATCCTTATTCATAAGATTTTTCCATTTTTGTTATTTTATTTTGTTTTATACTTTTTAATTTTTTTTTAGTTATAACTAAGAAACCAACACACGCATTGGCCTAGGATTATTTGGGGTCATAATCCCCATATCACCGTCTCCCACCTCTACATCATGTCCCACTAATGCTCACATAATGATCTTCAGGACCAGTAACAGGCATGGCAATGTCATCTCCTGTGGTAACAATGCCTTCTGGAACACCTGCTGCAGGACCTGTCTGAGGAGCTTCTTGTGGAGGTGTCACTCTTTTCAGATATATGTTGTATTGCAACTGGTCAAGGTCTGGCAGGTCCAGTCCAGATTAAGGCAGATGGAAGAAAATGCATGCAGCCACGGGGACACTTGTCATGCCTCCATTCATGGGTGGGCGAGCCAAGCACACAGCACACTGTGTGTCTCTCTAGTCAGAAGCTTCTTCTTGCTTAAGTACTAGACACAAACAAAACTGACCTCATGTCAAAAAATTATATATCATAGCATTATTCTGTGAATTCGAGCCCACTTCATGCTATAGGAATATTTATCAGACCCAGTCTCAAGGCTATGAGAACACTACTTATCAGGCCCATTCAAGTTACTGAAAACTGCTTTCCTTTGTTCCCCAGACACCTGAGTGAGGAAGCCAAACTGTCTCCACTTACCCTACATATGTCCATGGTGATTTGCTTGTTTTTTTGTGTTTTTTTTTTATTCATAGATTTGCTTATAAGCAAATAAGGTCTTGTTAAGGTCTATGAAAGCTTATGCTAACCCCTTTACTCTGATTTTTTTGGAGCGTTCTTTGTTTTCTTCTCTTGAAGTTTCCTTTCCTCTTGTTTGTTCTCCGGCTCTGCATTTCTGTTTCAGCTGCAATAATTCCTCATTAGTCAATTCCTCAGAAATGACCATGTCTTCCTCATCCAGGGTGAGGTTAACATTGTTTCACATCTCAGCCACAGCCTCGTTGGTTCTTTTTAATAGTAATCATCATACTGTTGTCTGTGTCTGAAGTTTTGTGCATCTGTATGGTTTTGGTTTTGGTTTTGCTTAATCCCTTTACCTTTTTCACCACAATCCTCTTCTTTTCTTACATTTTATATGGTTTTTGAAATCTCTTTGTTCTTGGCAAATTTCTCTGAAGTCATAGATGAACTCACTGAGTGTGATCTTTCAGACGCTATTTATACACTCCTTGAGAACATCACCCCTAGTCCAGGTAAGGGTCTCAGTACAGTCACAGATGTTATAATCTTTTCAGAATTGTATCACTGTACCTCTCCCTTGTGGCAATAGCCTGGACAGACTATCCTCTGTTAGCTGGATCAAAGAGGTGGTGTTTGGAGGGAGAAACACCATTTTGATATTGGGATGGAAATCCCCAATAAAAGGAAGATGCCTGGGAACATTATCAATGATAAGCAAAATCTTCAAAGGTGTGTTATTTCCAAACAGTATGCCTCCATTTTGCCAGGAAGACAATTCAGGAGGATATCTTAGAAGAGGATCTGGGTTATCCATGACTGCTTATTGCTACTCCATTTCAATGGCAGTATGTACTTATTAATAATATTTAAGGCCCTAGATTTCTCACTCTCCAAGAGCACAAATGATATCAATTTTTAGCCTGCAACATCTCCCCCACTCCCTCAATGATATTTATACTATGTCCTTAAAAACCTTGAAGCCTGAAATAGACTTGGCTACCTTGTGGATGGAAGTCATTTTAGATATTCATTTACAGAAAAAGGAGATTTCATCTGTATTTACTATCAGCTCTCGCAAATAATTTCCCTCCAAAATCAGCTAATTTAGAGTTTTAAACACTATTTCAGATGCCTTCACATCAGCATTCACAGACTCACCACTTATTTTTATATTGTGTAATGAATAACAATTTTGATTCATTTAACCCCCTTGGAGGCTACATGAATAAGACATTGCAGTAAAGTCTAGTCTTTTCTTTCAGCATTGCAAACAAGCTTTTGATTTGGGCTATGATCGTCATGATGCCAAGAAGAATATGCTTCCATGTTTGGTCTTCAATCCAGGTCATTAGAAGTTTTTCCAGTCTGGTATGAGCCTTTTTTGAAATTTTGTTAGTCTTATTGCCTTCAACGAAGCAGTTCTTTAACACCTTCCATCACTTCATTCTTGTTCTTAAAGATCATAGCTATGGTGGGATGGGGCATGCTTGATTGGCAAGCAGTAATCATCACTGACTTTTCCATCTTTGTAAATAAAATCAAGCACAATAGAAAGTGATGAAATCAAGAGACATGGTAAATACAAAATGTATGAGACTGATGCCAGCGTAATACAGCACACTATTTTTCAGTCAACTCTCTTTTAATAAATGGAAAAGTATACTCTAAAATAAGAATTAAAAGTGTAGTAAATATATAAATCCATAACATAGTAACTTATTATCAAGTATTGTGTGCTATGTAAAATTGTATGTGCTTTATTTTTATGTGACCAGCTTTACACCAGCATTACCAGAAATGTATGAATGACGTGTTGGCACCACAACAGTTTTACGGCTCTGGTGTCACTAGGCTACAGGAATTTTTCAACTCCATTACAGTATTATGGGACCCCAGTTGTGTACCCTGGCCATTGTTGACTGATACATAGTAATGTAGCTCTGATCCGTACTTCAATTTCTGCTTTCGTTTTCTGGTCTGCCTGCTAATGAATTTATCTCTTAATGTCTTAAGATAGCTGCTTCATGCAATATGTCCAGGGTTTAATTTTATTCATTGGGAGAACAGGATGGAGTGAGCTTCATCCATCTGGGACTGAATGGAAATCCTTCCACTCCCAGAACTGGAACACTTTGTTACTTTTTTAAGAATGTTTTTTCTATCTAATTTATGCAATAAAAATATTTACAGCATTGAAAGAACTAGCTAAATTTAGCATTAACTATTTTCCTTATCCAAATCCCAATTGTTAGGGTAAACAGGATACTTTTTATTTGTTTGTTTTGCCATGGATGAAGGTCGGTGGGGTAGTAGGAATAGAGCAAATGCTCCCTGGCTGGTAGAGAAAGTATAATAGGAATTCCAAAGCTTAAAGAGAAAGAAAAGCATAATTTAATCATGACCAAGAGATAATACAATCCCTTTTTTGGGGGGGGTTTGGTTGCTCCACACCATACTCATGACTGGCTGTGCTGAAGGAAAACTTATAGAGAGAAACCTGACAGAATATATATGTGTGTGTGTGTGTGTGTGTGTGTGTGTGTGTGTGTGTGTGTGTGTATTGAGAATAATAATAACTTTGTTAATAAATTCAAATAATAAATTCATGTCAGATCTTCCAATGATGATAGGTTATTTTCAATGATACTTATTTTTTCACAGTTAGTGATTTTTTACAATATACATCAACTTTTTAAATATAGCCTTTTTTATAATTAATGTAGTAGTTTCAAAGGATTTTTTTTTACATTAACCCAATGAAAGTTTGAGAATTCTGATAGTAAGAAAGTTTCAGAAATAGTATTTACATTTTCCTGTTTAGAGATTCACAATGAACATCACTGCTAAAAGTGCTCAGAGTAATTACCCAGTAAAGAAAGCTATTAAAATTTGTTGAACCCAGCACTCCCAATTCTATTAGACCAAAGAAAGGTCCTTTTTTTTAAATCTCTTAACACTTAACAAATTCAAAGAAATGTTTGTGTTCCTGGAACACACTTGAGAAATATTGTTCTACTGTAGTTGAGATTTCATCTTTAATTTTATAATTTATATTAATTTATAAGCAACAGAAAAATAATAGCCCTTCAGTTAGTTTGAACAGATGTTATCATGTCTATTCTTTTACTAAAATCTTAGTATATGTGACTTTGGAAATGAATGAAAACATAAATAAGAAAAGAGACAGATTCCTGTAATTTGTAAGGACATCAACATAAACTGTGAGCAAGTCATGCAATTAAGTAAGAATTAATATTATTGCCCTGGCTAGTGTAACTCAGTGGATTGAGTGCCGGCCTGTGAATCAAACGGCTGTCAATTTGATTCCCAGTCAGGGCACATGCCTGGGTTGAGGGCCAGGTCTCCAGTAGGGGGCATCTTCTCCAACTTATACAAGTTCTTGAGTCTCCGTTTTTCCATGACTTTAACATTTTAAAGAGTACAAATCAAATTATAAAATCTCCCTCAATTGGAATTTGTCTGATGTTTTCAGATGCTTAAAGTAGGGTTACGGATTGTGGTGGACTCTGGCCAGCAGAGTCTGCTTGTTGTGACGGAAGATTAGAATAAATGCACAGGAGACAACAATCCTGTGGAGAAAAAGGGAACAGCACGGCTACTCTGTCAAGGGGAGAGTACCTATAAATGCCTCGGCCACTCTCTCAAGAGGAGAGCACACCAACCCTTGCCTAGACAGGCTTCTATTGTTTTTCTTGGGTCTTACATCAAAGAAATATTTATTATCTATTACATGGAATGTTATTGTCTGCATTTTAGGTACAATCAAGGAAATGAAAATAACATGCAGAGGGGAATGGCAGTGAGTTGATTAGCTCTGTCCTTGGGAAAATTTACACAAGCTTTGGAAATTACCTTGAAGATAGACAATACACATTTGTTGTTTTAGACCAGGGTGATGGAGTTTTAGCGAGAGCAAGGCATAACAGTCTGTATGTATTTTCTAGGCCTGATTCCCGTGGGAAAACTCGGTTTGAAGGTCTAGCTCCAGCCCACCACTTTGCTTCTGTAGGTTTTCCATACAGAGCTGAGTCACATTTGCCAGACTGAAACAAACTGGTCCCCTACAGTGGATTTGTAGAAAATTTTTCAAAAAGACAAAGTGATCTTCTCATTGCATCATACCACCAAGTGCATAAAAGTAACATGATGTACTGAAGATGTTGCCTTTGATCATTTGGTTAAGGTAGTGTCTGCCAAGCTTCTTCGTGTAAAGTTACCATTTTCCCTTCTGATACATGCTTAAAGTTTACTATTCTTGTCTACTCAGCCTTTGCTGTGCTATTGTAGTGTTGGTTTCTATTTCCTTTGTTCCTTCTACATGTATTGTTTGGAATTCTTCTGGAAGAAAGATGTGTCCCTTCTCTCTTGTGTATGTATTTATTTAAATATTATTTATATCAGTGTGAACCATGGGTGTGTCTTTGACTCTCTGGGTAATAATTTAATACTCTCCTTATTTATTTTGTTTTCCCATATTATTCCAAGTTTGACCACTGGGAGGTCTTTCAGGATAATTTTTTGGTTCCTGTATCTTTCATATATGCACCCCCCACCATACTTTGCTTCACAGGCCTGCATGTGTCGGTATATGTGTTTATATGTGTTTAACAACTTCCTTACTTTATGGAACTATAAGCATTTGGCTTGTTTTTAATTTGTCATGAAGCATTTATCCAATGTTAGCTACCAAGAAAATACCACACTTTTATGTCATTAAATAAACGAAGGTGGTTTTATTGTATAGCCAACATTGCAGCCAGTAAGTCAAACTTCTTTTGCTGAGCTTGTATTGAAGCAACACTTTCATTTGCAATGATTGTTACAGTACTAAAAATATTTCGTATGTCATATGACAGTAGGAAGAGATTTTCTCTAATTTTTGTGATATTTATACTTTGATAGCACATCAGTATTAAGTGATATATATGTCCAATTTAGATATTACTAGGAAGCATAGACTTTTCTGTCTTCAAAATAAGATACAGAACCATTTCTCAATGATAAACTTCTTCCTTTTTCTAGTGTGCATATTGTGTGGCAATATTACCTTTATATAAATACAAAAAGTCAGGAAGACCTTAACAATAAAAATGTGGGTATCTAATGATATTTCTCAGTTTCTTGGAGCAATATAACAAAATATATTTTATGTATAAGAGGGGAAAGTGTAGTTAGTCTATGCATGCAATGATATATTTGTTAATAAATCACTTCAGGTTAAACAAATATTATCAGTCATTTCCTGTGAAGAGATACCATCAGCGAGATTATAGAGCTGAGGTAATTTTCTCATCTATACAAAGATCATTGTAATGACATTCACACTTTTAAAATATTAACCATTATAGTTTGTTTCCCCAAAACTAGTTCCTGAATAATATCACAACCAGAGGTATAATTTTGGAGGCAATTAATTTATTAATTGTGGTTCAATCAGAAACAGAAATTAATCTTTATGGATGAACCTTACCATACATACTACTGCCACCATCATTTTAGTAGAAGAACCTAGGTCTTTTCCAGTTTCCCAACAATTAATTAAATATTCTATTCAGTTATAGTCATATTGAATCAAAACATTGTGCTATCTCAGTAAAAACTTTACCCAAGAATTACCATAATTAGAAAAAATTATAATGTAAATTAACAAATGAATTAAAATACATGTAAATAGCACTATTTATAAGTATTTATCTTGACCTGTTGTTCCCAAATTTCCTCTATAATGTTTAATAGTCCTGAAAATTTTGTTAAAAGTTTTTCTACTAGTCTCAATTCTTTCCTGTCCGCACACATCCACACAAAGAGACAGAGATATTTGGTATTTATATTATAAGTTTTTATTTATTTCTTATACTAAGGTTTATATTCTGAGATTTCTTTCTAATACAAAGTAATGCTGTATGTACTTGTGGGGATTACCAAAGCAAACTCAAAATTGATAGAGCAGGTAGTCAGAATGGAAGATCATAAGTTGTATGGCATTCTGCTGGAAGAGACCAACAGATCATCCACGTGGAATTTATTCTTTTTTCTTAAGAAAGTCATAGTCCTGTTTTCAAGGCCTTCCAACTGATTAAGGCAGACCCACCAAGAATCTCTAAAATAATTTTCTTCAAGAAAAATAAAATGATTAGAGATTTTAATCGAATCTGAAAAAATCCCTTTGCAGCAACGCCCAAATAGAGTGTGACTGAGTAACAAGGGACTATAGCCTAGTCAAAGGGACACATCCAAAAGCCTTCATATCTACTAACTTAGTTGATTGTTCAACCTCCCCATCTCTTACATTTCCTTAAAGTCTAATGATAGCATTAGCAAAAAAACAAATAAATAAATCACCTAAGTGTTTAACACATTGAGTTTTCCCAATAAGTCACGGAATATTTTTGTATTTTAAAAATGTATATTGTATTCTCAACCTATGATTCAGCATTTAAATTAGGGTTATACTTGGTAGGTACATAGAAAGGTGGGACTGTCTCAAAGGGATGTTGTCAGTGTCAAGCATGAAGACCCTGCGTTTAGTGCAGGGTAAGCAGATGAAGCGTTAACGTATGGAAAGGAACACAATAAGGAGTGACACAAAGACATCATCAACAGAGTCATGAGTAGACAATTATCAGTCATTGAAGTCCAGAATTTTAAATAATCTAAACACTTGGAAGTCTATAAGATATATACAGTAAGATTTTCAAAGGCATTTCCTTTTAAAAGTAAACCAGTGTATCATGCACTATGTATAGTTTATTTTCTGTAAGAACACTACAATGTCTAAGAATCTTAGATAGGATCAGAAGTGTAAAATTTAGGAAAGATAAATTAAATGTTTGTCTATGATTTTCCACTAGGTCTAATTATAAGCATGATTTAGACTTAAGTCAGTTTTTTTAATTAAAATAAATGTACCCAATTTTTAAGTGTGATTAAAAGTCACTCCAACAGGTCATTTATTGAAGGGAGTAGACAAAATTGTATACTTGCTTGAAAAGAGATTGCTTGAAACCAGTTGTGGACAGAAATACAGGCAAATGCTTGAGTAATTTTCCCTTCAGTACTTTGAAGGCTACTTTCTAGGGACATTTCCAACCAGGGAGCTTTAGTTCTTTCATTTTCTACTGTAGCTGATGTCCTTCTGGTTCTCTAGTTAAAGTACTATTTGCTCCAACTTCCTGACCAAAGGTTAAGTCTACGTAGATAAGTAGAGGAAAGGCTCAATTAGAGACCACATTCCTATCCTTCCTTTGAGTTTCCTTTTATTAACACCCAAGCCTGAATTATCTGCATCATGAATACCTGAAATGCTGGTTACAAATTCAACTTCCTAGGCTCTAGCTCAGAAACTACAGAATCAGAATCTCCATGGTGGGACCCTGGAAATTAACAGGATACAAGCACTGCTGGATATTCTCCTGCATGCTTTAGACTTAATTTTGAGAACTGCCTTTAGTAAATTATTTTATAACACAGGGCTTCAAATGTTTAAATTTTTACAAAATACTTCTTTCTCCAGAATGCATTTTTAAGTATTCTGCAGGAAAATAATAGGAGACAAGAATCATTTAGAACTGCACAACTAGTTTAGGTCCTTCGAATTAACCACCCTGGGAAGGCTTCCTACCTCTCCCATCAATTGAACAACTTATTTAGGGAGCTCTGTCAGATACAATCCGCTTTACTTCAGTCTGTCCCCTGCTGATACCCTCTTATAGGGGATTGCCAACACGCTGAGTGCCTGAGGGATCTAAACTCAGATTACAAAAGCACAACCTGAAAGCCCCTCTCTGGAAGGTAGACTCCTATCGGCTACAATACCAACTGTTTAGGAGTGAGTCAAATAAGAGTGACACTACCTTGCTACTATTTACCTTTATGAAGTGTTCTTAATACTGAGCCTCAGAAAAAGATTCCCATGGACAGATTACAAGTGTTCAAAAACTCACTAGAGATCATAGCAAAAAACCATGCTGTGCACACATTCTGCAGCCAAAACTTCAAGTCTGGTTATGACCTGGAGATGAGAGGATCATTCATACAGTGTCTTCTCCTACCCCGACCCCAGCAATGGATTGTTTCACTTTACTTTTGCTAAAGAGCTTTGCAGTTGCATTTAGATGCAATTTCTGTGCTGCAGGGCAATGTAAACGTTTCACGTGGAGATAAATGTCCCCAAATTTTTGCTATTATGGCTGGAGTTTAAGACTTGAACTAGAAACTTTCATTTGTTTTCTTGCTATTTGAAGACTGGTGCTAATATGCTGACAAAATACTTTATAATACTGCAGGCTGAGTGGTATATCTAACACTTATCAAAGAATGATATGTGACTAAATTTTAAAATCCACAGACACTCACTGCCTGCTTGTGAAGGAAACATGAGTGAGCTCTGTTGGAAACTATTCCAATAACCAGACATTTCTTCTCATTGCACTACTGAGCTCAAGTCTTAGTTAGAATCTTATCCTTAGAAGATTATATAGTCCTATCAAAGCCATTCAACCCATAGTACATGAAGTAGTTTGGGCAATTTTATTTCTCATTAAGAAAGATATGTAGCAAACAAAGCAAAACCAACAAGGAGATTTCAGTTCCTGCCAAGTTTCAAATGAGAGTACTCTTACCACTAGCTAATATGCAAGGCTTTCAATTTTTCACTCTACTGAGTAGCCTTCAGGGATTTCACATACTCTCTCAACATCAACTACTACTGTTAAGCAGATTCAATATTCTGTTAAATTCAGTACTCTTCAAGACACTGTGAAAGGCACAGCTAGGCATAAAAATAAGTTCTCAAGGAACTTACTCATAAAATTGTATGAAGGAAGACAAAGTTATTGTGAAAATAACATCAATGCCATACAGTAAGTGTTCAAAATCAGGGGGAAACTATCATTGAGGTTCAAAGGCAGATTACAAGCTCCAAAACTTTAGGAATGACCTGGCCTTCTCAAGGTAACAAGGAAAGTACAACTTGGAAGACAGTAAATACATTGGTGCCTAAATTTGAAGAGAAGGATGTTAACACATTGATTTTAGCATATGATACCGAGCATGTTAGTTTTGAGAATATTTTTATTCATTGGAACTTGGGGAAACAACTTAGTCTCTTAAATTATTGAGGCAGCACAGTCCGGAGTTCAAGACCATGTGAAGGGACATCAAACACAATACTAGTACCAGTCACCTTAGGTAATAACTATATTGACCTTGAGCTTATTACTTTTCTTTTTTTGGACCCTTAGTTTCTTCATCATTAAAAGGGTGAAACAATAGTATACCTAATTCTTAGGATTGAATGATATAACTCTGTAAAGACATAGTATTTTCTAAGGCCTGTTTCAAATTTTTAGCACACAATAAGTGTGTATTTATATATTGCTTTTAGAAAGCTTGGAATCTACCTTCCTAAATATTTGGCTGGCATAGCCACTATGAATCACCATCGGGGAAAATCCTTAGTCTCAGAGCAAAGAAATTTTGAGAAATGTCTCAGAAAGGCATAAAGAACAAAAAGATATATTTGCCTTAGACTAGGTTACAAATTAAAATACTTATTCTACAACTGCATTTAATGTAAAGGAATAACATGGACCACAACAAAATATGTTTGTTCTCATTTTTAAAAATATGCAGTCTGTGGGCCTGTCTTTTGTCTTTCCTCTTTTGACAGACACATGTGTACAGATAATATTTCCATACTATGAGAAGAGCAGCAGAATGAGGATAGCATTAAATGGCAACCAACAGTCCATTGTGATGTTCAAAGAATGAAAAACAGTGGTAAAAATTGTGTTGACTTGGACAGTTTATGTCCTTTCTAAAAAGAACAGTTGCTACTCAGATCTTGGCAACTCTTGCTATGTGGAAATTAAGTTCTGGTGTTAGATTTTTCAAGAGAAACTGGAAATCTAGATTTTTGAAAAATAAAATTTACTAGTTTAAATATTGAGTAGAAAACAACAAAAAAAATCCATTCACACTCATTCTCCTGAACAAACAGGTCTGTGAATTCCCCAACAACTATTTTCCTATTGTTCTATTTGCTATAACTGTAAGTGTGTGTTCCTCTCATGTCTGTTTTCGTTACCGGCAAAGGCAAATGGCAGTACAAAACCCCTGAGCCTCCTTTTACTGCCTAACTCCTGCCATTGTCTGCCCTCAGCATCTCAGGCAGAAACTGGAAGAGAAAAGCTATTACATGTTTGGCTTACCTGTAACCCAACATAAGGGAGGTTCTGCTGCCTGCCACAATCAAAGCCAAATTCATGAGGCAGGTGCTGGTGCAAAAGGAAAGAGGTTTAATTCAGGTGCTGCACAACCTACGAGAGTGATGGACTCCCATCTCAAGGGTCATCTCAGTCTTCTGCTGAAGCTTGAAGTTCTTATAAGGATAGGGGTAGGGAGAGGAGGGCTTTTTCCCCTAATTATCTTTCTGGCTTTTGGTGCATTCAGTGTAAGTACCCCTCCTCCCTACCCTTGGCCACCATCTTAGCCAATGGGGAAGACTCCTTGTGCTCTAAGAAGTTTCTGAAAATGTCTTTTTCTTTTTAAAAAGTTTTATTTATTTATTTTTAGAGGGAGGGGAAGGTAAGGAGAAAGAGGGAGTGAAACATCTTGCGTGTCCCTACACTGGTAACCTGGCCCACCATCCAGGCATATGTACTAACTAGGAATTGAAACAGTGACCTCTTGGTTGGCTGTCTGGCACTCAATCCACTGAGCCACAGCAGCCAGGTCATGCTTTTACTTGATAACTTATATACTCACTGTTTTTAAGGTTTTCATATCATTTTTTAAAATTTTGATGATCCAAAGGAGCCAAAAATAAAAGTCACTGACATATTATACTACAATGTGTTCTCATTAAAATTATATCATTCCTCTTGATTTTCCCTAGTTATTAATTTGATCAATTTCCAATAAGATTTTTCTGAGATGAGTTTTCACCTTTCATTATTTTTTAAATTTTATGGTAAAACTTTAATCTTTATGCAAAGTCTATTATTTTCATCTTTACTGGATAAAATAATGCCACCACAGCATGCAACCTGTCAATATAATACTGCACTGAACAGATGCAACAGTCACTGATAAACTTTGATTAGGATCTTGCTACTCGAATTATGATTCATGGACCAACCACATGTATATCATATGGCATCTTAATAGAAAAGCAGAATACTGGATCAGAATGTATTAAAGTTCAGAAACCACTGCTCAGGACAGGGATCCCCAGCTTCTGGGCCTCGGAGCAGTACTGCTTACGCCCTGGTAGGAGCCCCAGTGGTATAGCAAGAGGTGAGCTTGAAGGTAATGTTCTTGAATCATCCTGAAACCAACCCCTCAACCCTGGTCCGTGGCAAAACTGTCTTCCACAAAACCGGTGCCTGGTGTCAAAAAGGTTGGGGACACATAAAACATGTCCTGAGCTACTCAATGGAAATCTGAAAGGACTTTATAATTTTGTTTATTTTAATTAGGAATTTATCTTAAGGGTGCCCTAATCATTAGGGACTTAAACCTTGGCCAGGACCACAAAATGTATCCAAAAAATGGGGAAAATATTCTTTAGACAAGGAAATAAAAATATACAATAGAAAACGTTTAGTTTTCAACAGACAGCTCTTATATGTATTACAAGAATTATGCTCATATAGTTATCTTTATTATATAGTATAAACAAACCCAATATCATATAGTATAACAAGCCCAAGTGGACTTGTTACATTTTTATGCTAATAATTAAAATGTGACTGTTCCACAGGTATAAACTGCCCAACAAGAGGGGTGTTTACCATCGAATGAGAGGACCGAAATGAAGGATGCAGGCTGCTTTTACAGAACACCGGCATACTCAATGTATTTACCTAAACAGTCAATTTAATAACTCTTCCTCCTTAAAAGATGAAGAAGAGTTTATTCTCCTTTTCAGAGACCTGATATCACTTTAGGATATTTTTTCCCAGAGTGGACTGCTTTGGTGCTGACCCAGATGAGTTCTGAGTTATACATTAACATTAGGAGAGTTGCATGCTCTTGCTGTAGACCAGGTGTCCCAGAGTAGGTGGTTTTGCACTTATCAATAGGTGTGCAGGGTGATCTGCAGAGAGCACATGACAACATTAAAATTTTATTTTAATTATTTGATTTCCTCATACTTCACTTTTCATTCTGTACTAATTACACTATAGTGTATGTTAATATCTACATTATTATTAAGTACTCATTTATTGGAGATACAGATTAATTTTTTAACTTTGGGTAGTACATGTTCAAAATATAGACATTTAGAATAGAAAAAGAAGAAAGTTTCAAGATAATTACCTATCATATTTTTTGTATATTTATGAACCTGTATACATAGCATGTATGTGAAAAAAAATAAAAATCCTTTCTTAACAAAATTGATTAATATTTTTTATTTTATTGTTTTATTTAGAAATCTATATTTTAAGAGGGCATTATTTTCTTATATTTTATAACATATAGAGAGCCACAGACATTATATGGTACAAGAAACTATATTCATAATTTTTATAATAAACTGAAAAGGCTATTATTTCTATAAGCAAGAGATACTGGTTGCAGTCAAGACAACATATAGATCTTGAGTAAATTGTAGTCATTTTCAAACACATAGAAGACATATTTCATCTCACTTTGGCTTCTACTACTCTCACTAGATACTTATAATTTTTATTACAGAATAACTCAACATAGTAGTTTTCAATTTATTTCCCTATGATTCTATCCTAGCTGTCAGTTTCAGGTACAAATTGAGTAGCTTTCAAAAAAACTTATTTTCAAGCTTCCTAACTGCTATGAATGTTAAACTGCTTGCTAAACTGAACTCAGTCATTGTCTTAAATCTCTAGTTTCCCAATATTTATCATGATTCTATATTTCTGTTTGATTTAGTGGAAATAAGCACAGTTGTTTTTAAGTGAAACACACACAAAATATTACACTGTGCTTTGAAGAATGTGACAGTCGTGAAACATGACTCTGAACAATTTCCACTGATTGTATCCTTGTTGGGTTGTGTTTGTAAGCATTAAAGACAACTTTTTCACCCTTAGTTAAAATATTGAGATTGCTGTAGGAAAGCGAGGTTGATCAACCGTCCTGTTTGATACTGACACGTCATCCCCAGAGGTACGTGCCTGTGCGCGGCTCTACTTCCAAAACGGTAGGAGCATATACTCTCCAATAATCTTATTTTTAAAGGTACCTGTAGTTTCAAAGTACATTAATAGATTTAGGGGATTTTAAAAATATATATTTTGAGATAGATGGAACAGAATTAGGCCATATGAGTGACCATTAACTAACTAATGCCACTTAAAGTTTAGCCACAGATCCCACTGAAAGCTGGAAGACCAGGATCATACTTTTGCTAACAAAATTTTGAAATTTTCATTATATTACAATGAAGTCATGACAAGCATATTGGTCTAAATTATATAGGTTTCGATTTTCACATTTTTGCATTCCTTTTGTGCATTTTATTAGGTACTTATTACCTTTTTCTCCATTAATATGAAATATGTAGTAGAGGTTAATATGTTTAGGTACCTATATATGTATATTCATAAATATAAATTTTATACAAGTAAAATATTACAGATTCTAATGAATTTTGTAAAGCAATCTTTACTTATCTACAGATAAAGTAACAACTTGGAAAACCTGAGTTTGAATTACTTTGGATATGCATGTCAACTCCTTAGACTTAACATTCATCATGCATGGATAGGAGACAATATCAACTGTTTGGATTTGCAGTAATTTCTGAATTACAAAGCAGATTATTTGAAATCTAGAAAATAATGAAATGTGGCTTTTATTAATAATTTTGAAGGTAGAACAGAGTTTAAGAATTATGTCAATAAGTGTTCCCATTGGGCTCAGTGCCAACGTTAATTTTGAATGCACGTACATGTGTGTGTATAACATTAAAATTTATTTTTAAATTTTGAACAATATTTTAGCAATACTTTCTACTTTTTCACCTAGGCTACAAATTCTAAGAAGGTTTGACAACATCTCCCTCTACCAATGAGACAGCATTTTATTATATGTCTTCTCTGAGGTAACAAAAGATTACTCTATGTGTAAGCATTCAGATACTTCAAATAAAAGTCTATTGAAAGGAATAGTTTTATTTTATACTTCCGTTAATCAGTGCTTAACATGAGCAATCTCTGCCTGAAAAAAACATTAGCAAGTTGAAATTCAGAAAAAAAAAACATAAAAATAAAAGATTTATAATCCTTAATGGAAAACCTATCTCTTAAAAAAGTCATTTCAAATGTATATTTTCTTACAGTAATGTAAACAAAACCTATACTCTCAATGGAGTGTGTAAGGAGGAAGTAATTTTTAGTAAAGAGAAACACAAGTTCCAAAAGAAGGCATCTATTAAAATACTGTTCCTAAAGATGTTTCACATTTACCACAGCACTCTTTGACTCTGTCCATAGAAGACTTCTCATTTTTTATAAGCAAAAGCTAAGATAAGAAAATAAAAAGTAATAAGGTTTAGATTGCATATTTATTTTCTTAATAATGTAGAAAATGAACATGGAATTTTCTGACTAAATTTGAAGAGGTCTGTAACTTGCCACAGGTCATTTATTACTGATGCAGATAGGAGCAGCAGCCCTTTTTCAAAGTGCTGAGTGAGGCATACGATGCTTTGGTGATGCTCATTGTGAAGAATAGGAGGTGTGTTTGTGGCAACCCAACAGAACCCCCAAATAGTAAATTCACTTCTGCAGTTGCTGGCTTAAAGATTAGAATAGAGGAATAAAAAATTTGTTCTGTTTTATATAAATTAAAAATGACCCAGCTATACTCAATAGCTAATAATTATTAGGAAATAACCAGGTAGTTTTATTATAATTTGAAAAGTTACTATTGTTTTTGAGAAAAAAATGAATACTTTTTAAATAATTAAAAAACTGCAAGTTCAAAATATGTTAGCAGCAAGTGTTCTGGATAACTATAAACCTTTATTAACAATTTCTCATTTTTAACTATTATCCAAACAATCATCTGAATACACTCATTTAAATAGCTTGCTGATTTTCACTAAAGCAGAGTCAGAAATGCCTGCTGGTTTATTGGCTATTTATCTGAAGTGTCATTGATTCATGCTAAACATGTTGTCACAGAACTTTCACACATGCAGTGATAGAAAATGCATTAAATCAAATAAACAAAGCAGCATTTTGTATTTATGAAGTTTATGACAAAATGTGAATGTAGATTTATTTGTAATATAAAATGTTTGTAATACATTTTAAGTACTATTTGTGCATACTTGGAACTGTATTATCGATAGTTCTTAGAGTCTGTGTCCCCAACACTCCTAACTTACTGCAATGGATTAGGTTGTAGTTATATGAACACAATTACTAGACCACTGCATGGTTTGTTTGGTGAACTCAGCCATCTTATCTGATTTGAATTACTCCAGTCACTCTAATCAATTCAGTGGTTAAATATGGCTGGGAAAAAATCAACCATGAAGCAGGCAATTTAGAGACTGCCTAAAACTACAGACATACTATGGGGAAAATGGATTCCAATACTAACAAAAAAATTGAATGCAACAGCTGAAAATAAATTGAGATGAGATATAATTTATTTTAACACTTGAAATTCTCTAAATATTTTTTTGTGGGGTATGGAGCAGTTTCTTAAGATAATATACACCTTTCTCTAATTAAATGACCACCTTCTTTCCTTACAAATTTTTGGTAGAAACAAGAGAGATAAATAGTAATTTATACAGAAATTTTCTCTAAAAAAAGTCTCTATTTACACCATCTATTCATCCCATTCTTTATTCAGAGAGTAATGAAAAGCATAATCCTCTGCTAAATTTGCTGTGGAAAATCCCATTGCATCTCAAAGCAGTAATCTTTCTAGTCAAAAGATAACATTTTTAAAGGTTGAATTGGACCCCTGTGTTTTCCTTAACTAGACACCTGAGAATGAAAAAATACAACTGTCAAGATGACGTCTCCTGGCTGGCATTACAGGAGGCTCGGTCCATTCACTCACAGATGTGATGCTCTGCTAGCAAGAAGCCAGAGTACACTAATAAAATGCCTCAATTCTTTATGAAAATTCTTATATTCCTTCCTTGCTAGAAAAGATTGTCCAATCCTGTTTTTAGGGTTTTCAAAGAGAAAGTGAGCTATTTTCCTAGAAACTAAGTGAAGAAAAATAGTATAAGTTAGTTAATCATTGCCATATCCAAAGCAAAATAAAAACAAATATCCTGGAATAAGGTAAACATGAATAAGTTATTTTAAGATAAATTATTTCATGTAAATCCATGTAATTAAATGATTTTGTTTAGAATCTGATAACAAGCCTAAAACCAAACAACAGATAAATCATCAAACCTCAAAGAGTTAGCTTCAGAAGCAAAAACGCTTAAAGAACATCAGACTAAGATTGGTATTATCATTACAAAATCTCCCTCCACTTTAAGAGCCAATAATACATATGAAGACAAATTATTTTGTTTGAAAGAACACAACCTATTCCTGTAAAGAAGATGTGACTCTGCAGACTTAGCCAAACTTTCAAAATTAGATAATTTTTTTCTTTTATCTTTACCATCAAATTTATCATCAATGACTTAGGAATGAAAATGTATTCTAGGTATATATAAATCTATGTATACACTCATTTGAACACACATTAATATACATATAAATATTCCTATTTTACACATATACATACATATACATGTTACATATGTTTTGTACTAATGCAGTGAACTTCTGCCATCAAGTTTTGTAAGTACTCTTCAGAAATTTGCTTTGGTTCCTCACAAATCAATAAAGAAACGAGAAACACTTCTTAAATAGCAGGAGCTGGAAGTATAGTGTTCTTTATTGAATACCAACTGACAACTAGATAAAAAAACAACAGTGAACTGATCTTGTGGTAGGAGCTACATCAACTGAAAAATATTTACTGTTCCTATTAAAAAAGAATTAACTCAGACAGGCATTTAATTGAAATCTTTATCACATTTCCTTCCCATTTAAATGCAAATATAAAATCCTTTTACAAACTAATAGAAATCAGAAACTAAAAAGTGAACTGCAATTTACAGGATTCAGTAACCTAAAATAAATTTAGGTCCAACATAACAAATGAAGTACTAAAAGTTTTAAAGCGATTTTTTATAGACTTCAATATAATTTTGCTATTATTTTAAGAATTTCTAAAATAGTTCATATTTCAAGCATTGAATTTTATTTTTATGTCAATTGATATTTTTAAAATATATTCTATTATTTTCTTAGAAAATAGAAAATCATATTTTGTCTTTGATAAATTACTATTTATATCACTCTAATGTATTACACTATTTATTATTAATAAATAGCTATACTATAACTACAACATTGTATATTTAAGCTTAAGCAGAACAATGCACATGTTAGGTGCTGTGACTACCAGGTGTGACTTAAGCCATGGAGGTGAGGAGAAAGAAAATTTGAAAGTCCCTTTATGACGCCTGTTGCAAGGAAAGAGGCCGGAGTTCCTTTGCATGGAATTGGTAAATTGGGGGTTAGATTCTGAAGTAGCTTCAGTACTCTGCAATGTTAAATCTTCATCTGACTTTTTGAACTTTTATGGATGTATATTTCTTTCCTATTCTGACAGCTTTTTGAAAATGTCTAATATCTTAGGACTTTTGAGAGCTGAAACTCTCACGTATGTGTTTCTTACGAACTTTCTTGAAAGTGTGCATTTGTTACCTAAGTAAACTGGTTCTGTAGGGGACAGTCTGGAACCAGATGTCAATTGTCTTAAATTTAGGTCATCCTGTTTATAGAGTTTGATGCAGTATATAGCTGTTTTTTTTTTTTTTTTCAAAGAAGCAGAGAAAGAAAGGGTGCAGTATATAGCTTTAAGGGAGTTAGTTGATTTAGTATTTAATTGTATACACATGCTGTAATGTAAGTCTCTTTTGAAATTTTGTGTACTGTTCCCTTCTCCAAAGATGTGAAGTAAATGCTCTTATGCACGAGAGAACATAAGAGCATGCATGGTGTTACTAACTAGAAAAGGATCATCTTATTTTTTTCTACTCAACTTCTGACACATATGCTTAACTACTTAATATAAAATATACATGGAGCCCTTAGAATATATTTTGTTTAAAAATTATTTTTACTTTATTGACAAATTGGCATAATAGACCTAAATCATTATTTATCTACAAGATACTGTTTTTTTAAATTAAAAAAATACAGATATGGCTTATACACAACATTAGTTGCAAAACACCCACAGGACACATCTATATGTTTCAGATCGGCCAATACTGGCAATCTTTCCCTGAATTTGTAGCATGTTTTCCTTACCAGTCTGGGTGGATGGCTTTATCAAACATTTTTGCAGCCAGGGTATAGGTGTACAACTGAAGCTTGGCCTATCAGTCACTCTCATTTTGAATTAGAGCAAAAGAATCAGGGCCTGCAAAGAATATTTGGACTATAGGGGTTCCATGTGATACCTAGAATTTTAAGACAGCAGAGTTTGCAGAAACAACTAGGACCAGTGACAGCCATGCTAGAGTAGCACCATTGGACAGGAGCAGGTCCATGGCTACTGTCCAATGAACCTCAGACAAGTGGCCTCTCTGCAGAAGATCTAGGATGTGATTTCAACAGCAGTTTCAGATACGTAGCCTTCTTTGTCCTGTCCATTTTCCTGAGTTGTACTATGGGTTTTTAGCAATTCAATGACATCCTCACTATTTCTTTTAATAAATTTGCTCTGTGTATAAATCACAAAATTGATGTCCATTTCTTGTGTATTAGAAGTTTGGCAAATGTAATGCCTGATAAAGAGTTTATAGCACTGTTAAAAGTTCTCAAGTAAAAACTACTTTAAAATACAGACAGGAAGGCCCTGGCTGGTGTGGCTCAGTGGATTGAGCATGAGCCTGCAAACTAAAAGATCGCCGTTTAATTCCCAGCAAGAGCACATGCCTGGATTGTGAGCTAGGTCCCTGGTTAGGGTGTGCGAGAGGCAACCAGTCTGTGTTTCTCTCTCACATCAATGTGTGTCTCCCTCACTTTCTCTCTTCCTTCCCCTTTATCTAAAAATAAATAAATAAAATCTTTAAAAAAATAGAAAATGTGTTTTTTTTAAGTTTTAAGCTACATCTTATTTTTTTAATTTTTATTGAATTTTCCCATTACCATTTAACCCTCTTATGCCCTGTCCACCTTGCAAGTCACTACACTGCTATTCATGTCCATGAGTCCTTTTTCCTTTATTCTCCCTCCACCATGCTCCCCCTGCCAATAGCTGTCATTCTGCTTTTTGTCTATGAGACTGTCTGTATTTTACTTGTTAGTTCAGTTTGTTCACTAGATTCTGCATGTGAGTAAAACCATATGGTATTTGCCTTTTTCTGACTGACTTATTTCACTTAGCTTAATGTTCTACAGGTCCATCCATGTTCTCACAAACAGTAAAATTTTCTCTTTTTTTTATAGCTGAATAGTATTCCATTGTGTGAATGTCCCATAGTTGTTTTATCCACTCATCTATTGATGGACACTTGGGCTACTTCCATATCTTGGTGATTATAAATAATGCTGCAATGAACATAGGTGGCTTATGTTCTTTCAAATTAATATTTTGTGTTCCTTTGGATATATTCCCACAAGTGAGATCTCTGGGTCAAAAGGCAGATCCATTTTTAATTTTTGAAGTATCTCTATACTGTTTTCCACAGTGGCTGCATCAATCTGCATTCCCACCAATAGTGCAAAAGGGTTCCCCTTTCTCCACATCCTTACCAGCATTTTTGTTTGTTGATTTGTTAATAATAGCTGTTCTGACTGGTGTGAGGTGATACTTCATTGTGGTTTTAATTTACATTTCTCTATTGCATTAGTGATGTTGTGCATCTTTTCATATGTCTATTGGCCATCTGTATGTTCTCTTTGGAGAGGTGTTTATTCAGGTCCTTTGCCCATTTTTTAATTGGATTCTTTGTTTATAGTCAATTAATATTCAACAGAGGAAGCAAGCACATACAATGGACTAAAGACAGTTTATTCAATAAATGGTGTTGGGAAAATTGGACAGATACCTGCAGAAAAATAAAACTAGTCCACCTTCTTACACTACACACAAGAATAAATTCAAAATGGATTGGAGATTTAAATATTAGACCCCAAACCTTAAAATCCTAGAAGAAAACATAAGCAGTAAAATCTCACACATTGCTTATAGCAATATCTTATCAAATATAACTCCCCAAGCAAGGGAAGCAAGAGAAAAAATAGATGGGACTACATCAAACTAAAAAGTCATTAACAAAATAAAAAGAGAACCCACAGAATGGGGAACCATATTTGCCAATGAATCTGATAAGGTGTTAATCTCCAAAATTTATAAAGAAATTACAAAACTCAACACCAAGAATGTGGTTTTAAATTTAGCACACTAAATTATAGTTGGAAACTAGAAAAATAATTATTTAATGGAAATCACTATAAAACACTGGAATACTTTAACATTTGTGTATAACATGGCTTAATCTAAGATTGCTCCTTAATAATGCAGGAGGGTCGGCAAGACACATCTAATAATATCGAATTCCTATATCCAAGTCTCACCATGGCAAGTACACAGGCTCCTTTCTTAACATTTTTAGGATGTTCACACCTGTGTTTCTTGGGTATAAGAAGCAGTGCAGTGTATGGCTGGAAGAACATTCCCTAGAACCCATGAGAGCTTTGTGATTTCCTAAGAATCTATTTTCCAGATATTACTAAACACTGTTGTTGAGTCCATCCTACCTTCTGCCTGCATTCAATTAGCAGGAGCCAAAAGATTAAGTAAAATCTGATACCACATGATTATGAGGTCAATGGGAAAGTAGGTATCTGCATGTGTGCATATGTGCACGTGTGCGTTTTCTGTTGGTCTAAACAGTCACAGGAAGCACAAAGTGATACAATCATCATGAAGAATTCTATGTCCCTTCTTTGTTGTTTTTTCTATATTCTCTACCCCAAGTATTCTATATTTTTTTGCTTTATTTTCTCATCCTAAAGCCCCAGCTTCGCTCCCAATCACTTTTAGGAAAACATGTAAGGTAAAGTTTTTAAGATCCTGTATTTCTAAAAATGCTGGTATTGTATCTTTTCTCACTTAATTATTTAGCTGGGCATCTCTTCAGATTTTAAAAGTAGAGTTTGTTATAGATATTTTCAGGACATAAAAAGGGAAGGATGATAGTCTGAGCTCCCTCTGACCATCACTCAGCTTTAGGGCCCATTGACTTTCAGCCAAACTTGTTTCATCTACTCACACTACTTTGTACTTTTTTGGCAGGGCAGGAAGGAAAAGATGGGAAAATTTTAAAGCAAATTCCCCAAAATAGGATGTCAATTGTAAATATTTCTGTATATAACTATGCTATTGTAGGTAAGAGCTATTTTTTTAATCAGAACCACAATAACAGTGACACAATCAATAAGTTAAATTTGCTTAATATATTTAATTAATAGGTCATGTTTAGTCTTCTCCAATCATCTCCATTTTTTTTAGGTTGGCTTGTGAGAATAAAGATCCTAGCAAAAAAGACTGACATGATCCAAATTTCAATATGCAACAATTGTCTTGCTATCTCCATCATCCTAGCATTGATTTATTGAAGGAACTGGTTTTTGTCTAGCTGAATTTTGCCAATTGTATCTTACTGACATGACATTAACATTTCCATTGCTCCACTATCTCACAGTTTGAGATAGGTGGAGCAATGGAAATGTTAATATCATGTCAGTAAGATACAATTGGCAAAGGTGTGGCTCTGAGAATTCAAAGACCTCTTTGTACCCTTTGCTGCAGCCCATTCCAAGGACAGTGCATTCTTTTTTTTATAGAATTATTTTGTTTATAATAAGATAGTTTGGCTTGGGTCTATTTTCACATATTTTGCAAGACACTTTGTTGGTTCTTCAAATATGGAAACAAGGTTCTTCTTGAATATTTTATTGGTGATTTCCTCTTTCTGTTTTTTTATAGCTCTATTTTTTTGAGAACTTCATGAATTTGTATGTTGGACCTTTTAGAGTAATTCTCCATATTTCTTATAATATCTCTTATTTTCCCTATCTTTGCCTTTTTTATATATTTTCAGAGAGGTGGCCTCAAGTCTTTTCCACCTCATATTAGTTTTTCAAACTAATGTCACCTTTATTTCTAAGAATACTTTATTCTTTCTTATAGCATCCTGTTCTTCTTTTATACATACAATACTTTCTCTTTTTATATTCTGAAAATGTAAATAATTACCATTTACCTAACCTTTTAATAGTCTCATACTCCTTCACATTTAAAAAAATGTATCCTGATATTTATTATTCATGTTAATGAATTCATATGTACACTTGTTTATCTCAGATTTTTTTCTAAAGCATCAGACCAGCTTATTATAAGCTCTTTGCTGCCATAGGCTTCCCTGTGGGCTTTACTGTAAAGTCATCTGGTTGTATCATTTTACCTAAATGTAGGTGTATATATGTCTTTCCTCTGAGGCTACTCAGATTCTACAGAGAAGGCTTTATCTAAGTACCCTTAAGGCAATCTGTGAAGGACTAAGGTTTGCATCTCTGCCTGGTGTATAAATACACATTTATTTGACTTCTTTAAGTATAGAATTTCTGCCCTGAACTCTCCCTAGTGTTCCCCTTTTCTAGGAAAGACTCTTTGCTTTACAGACTGCTAAGAATATGTCACCAGTCTTCTTTGGAGATTAGGAAGAACCATTATTGCAGGTCAGGTCTCTGGAAAAGAAGCTCTGAAATTGAATTATTGTGCAGTAGGTTTATTCAGGCAATTCCTTGGTTTTGGTATCTTCAGAGAGGAGGGAAAGAAATTACATTTGTGCAGGAGGGAAAGTTGAGCTGTGATATAATCCCAATGAATTCTCAACTGACCCCACAGAGAGCTCTGGAACTAGAACAGCCCTTCAGAATTATCCTTACTTTGGCTTAAATAGTTAGACCTTTATCAGCCTGTATGGATTAGCCATTAGAATGGGCCACCCAGAACAGAAGTGAGAGACCTTGAATAAAATGGCCTTCTGTAAGCTAAGGAAATCCCTCATACCTGTCTGAAGCAGCACTCACAACAGCAGAGTCACAAGTCATTCACTGAAGGGGTATCTGGGCCCGGAATTTGGTCTGCAGTGCAGCATTCACAGACCTGTAATGGGGAGATTAGGGGGCTTCTAACTGCTTCTTCAACAATCTTTCATACAATTCTTCTGTTTTCTCTCTGCCTCTTTTCCCACTTGAAGAAGCATCCAGCTCTACCAATCTCTACATGTTTCCGTGGTTCTGTTGTATAAACTGTCACTTCACTTTCCCCAGGCCAGTTGAGAATTCAGCTGTCTTGTATATTGTAAGTCAGTCACCACATCTACTGACATTCCAGATTCAAAAAAGTTAGTTGTTTTATCTATCTGTTTTCTTTTTCCATGTAAGCTTATGACTCTGAAAATTATTTTCTCTTTTTAGTTGAAATAAAAAATTAATGGGTTTGTTCAACCTCTCATCTTTATACACCTGTCTCTGGCCTCCCTCTCATATGTGGAGTTTTATGTTTCCCTCTAACTCACATTGTGCTTAATTTTTCCAAAAGTTTACTATGCATTTTAGTTCCTTTATGCAATTCTCTTTTCATATCATAGAAAAATTAAGAAGGAATCATTTTTGTTCAAATGTTGTCTCATAGTTTGATTTAATTTGTAATTATTTATGTAACAGTATATCTTCAATAGATATTTTATAACATATAGTAAATAAAGAAGTTCTTACTAGCTCTACACAGCACCTTTTATTTTAAGTTGGGATAAAGGAATACTCTATGCTCCACCAAATTTGGGTCTCTATACATTATTATTTTCCTACTCTAATGGGGTTTGAACAGAAACCAATCCAGGTAGGTAAGCAAGACTTGTTTCTCATGAAGAATTCTGTGTGTAATGTAACGCTTGAAGTTTTGCAAGTACATTTTAAAGAAAAAGTAGTATTAACTTCCTTGAGCCCCCATCCCTATTTACATAATATGTATTTAAATGGTCTCAGTGTAAAATAAGTAACATTTGCATTTTTGCTCAGGCTTTAGCTTCTTGCATAATTGAGGCTTGAGATAAATATCTTTGGACTGCCCTTGATCTTGAAATTTATTTTCCAAACACATCTGGAGCTATTAATAAATAAGCATCTGTAATATATATTCATGTAGCAAATGGATACATGCTTGGCACTTTAAATCACCTGTGTATTGAGTTTGCTATTTCCTTCCTACACCTTGGTTTTGAAAAAAAAATAACATAAAAAAACAAACATTGGAAAAGGAATAGAGATTAGTAATTTAGTTATCATAACACTAATGTTGCTGCTGAATTCTATGAAAGGGAACATTTATCATGTGTCACAAAATAATGTTAGGACCTTTCTGAGTAATCCACAAACCATAGAAACAATCTAATGAGGTTCTTGGGTTCACCTGCTTAGGCCAGTTTTGTGATTATAGTGCAAGTGCCTGGGTCAAAGGAGAAAACTGTGCCTAACGATGGGAAGGAGCTTTGCTCATTACAATACTAAGTACACGAGGTGAATCATACATCCCACAGGGTGATATAAGCTGACATATAGAAGGATATACTTACATATAAGTAGCTAAAGCTGACATTTGTTTTTTTCTTCCTGGAAATCTGGTAAATGCTGAATAAGCCTTTTATTTGATCTTCTTTTAATGCAAGCATCAGCTGTTCAGTATAGAGGGAGCTGGCAGAAGAAATATATCAAACTCCATGCCCCCAACACTTGTCTGTAAAAGGTTCCTTTCTAGTAAATGGCAGTCTATTAAGGTTCTTCCTAGACTTAATCAAAGTGCTGTACAGACAGATCTTCCTGTGTGTGAACAGCTCTCTACTCTCAGTGAGAGCCTGGGTCTCTAATTTTGTAGCTGGCCTAGTCCTGCAAAGCCCACACTGCACAGTGTGTGGCTTCTCCTTCCCTGTGGTTCTTAGTGGCAACAGGACGTAGAGGGAGAGGCTTCAGTGCCAGCCCTGCAGGCAGGGATGCTGTCAAGATTTCCTTACTCTTTTCTCTGAAAATAAGGGGCTAAATCCAACTGACACATACTGAGGTAAACAGGCAGTGACATATTTGTAGACAAATTGTCATACTGTAGATTATTCACAAAACAAATTGTTTCTGATTTGCACTCATAGTTTGCGGTGGGGGGAGTCTGCCAGCACTAACAGCTGCTCTCTTTTCAAGGGAAACAAGCATTTAATGAAAAAGTTAATTTAAAAATAATGTTCTACTGTTGCTAAAATTCCTAAGGGTAAATGTTTAACACCACTCAAAACTAAAGGAAAAGATGTTTGTTTCTAGCTCATGTAGAAATATCCTAGTTTTCTAGGGAATATAATAGGTCAGTAGCTCACTTCTTAGAGTCATTTGAACTTTCTTGGTGTTGACAGAATAGTTTTAAAGTAATAATGAAATAATAATTATTCAGATATTTTTCCTACATCTCTTTTCTCATTCATCACAGATTTAGTAGCTTTGTTAGCATAAGCCTCGAGCTTAAAAAACTTAGGTCATCCTTAGGGGGAGTCCATTTTGTTAAATTATATATATATACACACACACACACATTATATACTGTATGTAATATAAGGTATAAGATAGAAATCTACATTATATAAAATATATAATATATACATACTTATATGTATATAGATAAATATATTATATAGATACAATAGATAAATATATCCTTATATATTATGTGTGTGTATACATATGTGTGTGTATATGTGTGTGTGTCTGTGTATCCCTTGAGGATCATTTAGAATCACTTGCAAGGCCCCACTGAAACTGCTCACAGGAGAATTTATGTGAATTTCATTATCATCTTTAAGAACTGGTCTGTTTTCACGAAGACTGACCAATTATGCTTGCTTCAGTGGGTAGCAACCATCTTACAGGTGGGAGATTCATTTTATTGATATTGATTACAAACAACCTTCAGGGCTCTTTTACCTTATCCTACATCCTACACCCTACACCCTAATTCTACTACTTTTATGTAGCTCCTTTATTCTACAATTTTCTCCAAAAAAATTTTTAAAAGAAAATTCTACTTCCTATATTTTATTTTGTTTGCTTTGGCTGCAAGGTGTTAACTAGCTAAATGTGAACTCGTTACCTATTCATGGATTAGAATTAGGTGATAACTTGCAAGCAGAATGTGCATAGGAAGATCATTTTCCATTATAAACTTTTCAAACAGGAAAGCAAGTATATATTTCCATCAGTCTGACCAGTCAGCACCACTCTAATCAATCCCACAGGCTGCAACCAGCCTAACCAAACCTACCACTTTGTCGGACTAGCCTTGCCTCATCACGACTTCCTCCTTATGCCTTTCAATATATTAAGTTATAAAAACATCTCTGATTTGTGCAAATTCTCTTGGTCTGAATAGATAAAACAAATATTCTAAATATAGTTAATATTTTATAATTTATGTCTCAGTTTTTAGCATTGCTATTGCAAACCAATCTTTTCTCAATTTATGTTAATCCCATTTTCCTCTTTAATGGCATTATGACTGAATAATTTATCGACAATCATTTTTGTATAATTATATTATTTAGTTTTTATTGTCTTGAATTATTTAATACTTTAACACATTATCTATCTATATCTATCTATATCTATCTATCTATATCTATCTATCTATCTATCTATCTATCTATCTATCTATCTATCTATCTATCTATATGTCATATAATGTTTTCTCCCTAATGAAGGGACTTATATGCTATTTAAAAGCACTTGAAATAATTTTCTTCTTCCTTTTTCTGTTACCTTCAATATTTGATCCCAAAACAGTGCCCAGTGATTTACTCTCTGGCAAATAATTGAGAGCACAATGTTTGTCAAAATATGTCAGAATTGGAGGAAGCACTGCAGAATTTTTGAAGTTATTATTCTTTATTATTGACAGTGACTGCATTATTTTAAATAGAAGGCAAAAGTAATCTCACTGTACTTCTGATCTCTCCTATCTATACTCTCATTTATTTCTCCTCTGCCAGATAGTAATCCTTTCCCTCAAAGTACTCAAGTACTTTCAAGCATTTTAATCTTCTATTAGAAAATTCTTTCAAGAGGACTAAGACAGTCATTCACTACATGTGTAATGACAAAGATCAAACGATGAAAAGCAGGAGAGAAATATGAGCACCTTTCCTTTCACTGTACTCTGTCCAGCGCCCTGTTCCAACCTGCTGTAGAAGCTGCTTCCGCCAGTGTGTTTCACCCTCTACATACACACTAGGTGGGCAGAACTGCCATTTCAGAGAACTGTCATGGAACTGCCACGGAGAGAGATTAGAAATAAATCCCACAATTTCTTAGTAAATAAAACATCTTCAGCTTTTTTTTCTCCAATTGTGATTCAGTGACAACATGACTGACACTGTGCCTGAAGAGAACACGGAAATGAATAAAACGAAGATTCCTGAGGTGTGCATGAGAAAGATTCGGACATGAAAACACTAATAAAAATGAAGTGAATAGGATAACAAAGTTTTAGACAAAATGCCACAGCTGCAAAGAAGTAGAATTAAACAATCTTTGGAGGTAACAGTGTGGGAAAGTCTTCATCAAGGAGATGGCATTTAAAACAAATGGTGGTGGATGTGAAGACCTCCATATTTTGCCTGAGCAAAGACATGGGCACGTGAAAGAACACAGTCTGCTGAAGAGCAGAGCAGGGACTGGTGGAGTGCATATAGTTATAGCATTGACATGTTTCAGAGAGTAATGGGAAATAAAGCTAAGCTAAGCTTCTTGCACAAGCCACACATAAAAGTTCTGAAATTCTGCGAAGTTTGTATTTGATCATAATATAGCTGATGGAGATGTGATCTTGAATTATCCAACTGGATTCAGGAAGAGTTTGTAGAAGCACTTTAGGATAATGTTAAACACTTGGGCTTTGAAATCGAACAGCTGGATTTGAAGAATAGGTCTATTAATTACTGGTTGTTTAGGGTATTGGCTTAAACTTATTTAAGCTTCAAATTCTTATTTACAAAGCAAGATTAATAATATAACTGACTTTGTGTGGTCTTGTAGGAATCAATAAGATAATATGTTAGAATCTTGTAATATTCTGTCTGAAGATGATAAACATTAAATAAATGATGACTGTTATTTGTATGCTCATAGAAAGAATTCAGAACAAGGTCATTGCATTGTATAACTGTATTCATTTTGCAGTCAGTTAATGTGTTACTTAAGTCCATTTTTGTCTGCTGGTGTCAAAAGAGCAGCAGGTTGGGAAGGGGTACAGGTCAGAACAAGATAGAAGGGGCATACTTTAGTCTGGCTACTTTAACTTTATAGCTTCTGTGGGACAGATATTGATGAGCAGGCTCAGTAACAAGAAGTCAAGAAGTAGGGTGAAATTTTTCCATCTCAGGCGCTCTCTCTCTCTCTCTCTCTCTGACTCTCTCTGTCTCTCTCTTTCTCTCTCACTGTTCTGTCTATTATCTATCTATCTATCATCTATCTATCTATCTATCTATCTATCTATCTATCTATCATCTGTATCTATCTATATCTAATATATCATCTATCTCTTTATCTATCATGCTCTCTCATTCTTGCTTTCACTCCAAACCTATTATCTCTAATGAAAAAGCCTCTACACCAAACTCATTTTCTAACATCTACCCTTCTTCCACTGCGACAGCCAAGCAACTCTGCTCAAATTAGGGAATTAAAATCAACAAGACATATTGATTGTTAAATCCTCTGGGTTTTACTTTCTGACACTTACTTCTCTCCTTCTTCAATGTCACTCTATTTGTTATTAAGCCATCCGTTGGTTGGGTTATTTCAATCTTAATAACTGTCTGTATCTTTTCTAATCTTCCTCTACAAAACTGGAAGAAATTTGTTATGTGTTATTTTTACTCCATAATCTGATCCCTGTCTAATTCTTTAGCCCCATCAACATCTCTCAATTTTGGCTCACTTCAGCCTAGGCCACAAGGTTTCTCTGGCTTAAAGAAATGTGCATTGCCTTACAAGGTAGATATTTGTGGATTTGACTCTCAGACTAACAACCACTAAGTATATAATTTGTAATAAGAGTATTACTCCTCTCTGAATTCAGTTATGTCAATGTGTAAAATAGAGATATATCATCTGTATTTAAATAATTTGTGATTATTTTAAATATCATGAAGGGCCTAGAAAGGAAGAGTCTTTGATCTTGCATACTTAAAATGAATAATTGATATAAAGAGCGATCCCTAAAATTAACTCAATTGTTAGTACATTTATACCTGTTTTTGCCTGGGATGTCCTTTACCACCTTGCACAATTAATATAATTATACTTATAAGACTCACCTGACTCTGAATCACCCCCTTACTTCCCCAAGTAGAATGAACACTTTAGTCCACTGTTTTCTACTCCGTTATATGGAACCATCTCTAAACAAGTGAGAAGTTCAAGCAACTTATAACCAATCCCATATTTGACTAATGATCTTACTTGTAAAAATCAACATCTTTCATAAGCACTTTTAAATATTATTAAAAATAGGGACTTTAACATTAAATTTTAGTGGGGTAAAAAAAAAGTGGAGTATAATTGTCCTGTGGTCTTATTATCAGTAGTCCTGCTCAAGAAAGAAAATATAATTTCTGATCATTTACTCTCTGGCAACTTTCCCTTCCCAACTTCTATCACTAGGAAGTTCACTGAACACAAGGGAATTCATATAGATGTATATATATTTTTTTCACAAAGCCATTCCTAAACAAAATTGAAAATAAGTAAATTGACTTGCCTCTCATACATACACTAGTAGCATAGCTATAGGAAGGTCAGAGAGTTCTGGAAAAGATAATGGGTAGATAGATATTCCAGTGGAACTATGAACAGAGAGGTTTGGAAATGAGGAGTTTTGAAGAAAGTTATATGATGAATTAGGGGGAACTGGGCAATTCACAGAGTGGTCTCCCCCATAGATTAGAGACCTTAGCTACCTAAGTTCAAATCCCAGTTCTTCTTAATGCTTAGTTCTGTGATTTTATAAATGTGATTTAATTACTCTCTGCTTTAGTTTCTTGACTGTCCCAGCCTCAGAACATTGTAGCAATGATCGCATATAAATGACTCAGAGCAGTGTTACATAATTGTCAGTGTTATTATTGGAAAAGGTTGGTGGTAAGGCAGAATTTAGAATACTAGTATTAAAAGTCTTAGAGTAGTTGGAGCAATGTTATCACAACAGTGGCTTAGCAAAAAGAGCAGAGCAAAGACTCAATCATGAGAACTAAGTTCCCAAGTTCAGTTGTTTTGGAAAAGTACAAGGAAAAACAAACAGCAACAACAAGAAAAACTGAGGCATGAATGCTGGATCTAACCTAGGCAGGGCCAAGATTACATACAGGGGACTCTGTGAAAGAAAAATTTTCAAGTGGTACTGGAATGAGGAGGGGGAAGATTTAGTGACAGGACCCTGGAAAGGCCTTTAGAAATGGTTCAAAAATATAGTCAGATTTTATAAATTTACTTATTTGGGAAAAAATGATGCTCTGCATGTCAAACAACTTAAAAGTGAATGTTTAAAAATAATTTCATCTTAAAGTTATTTAGCACAATAACATTATCTACTTTATGGTTTCATCTTTCAGAAACAAATTCCAGAGCATTTGAAATATCCAAAGAATAATTTAAATTGCTAAAGAGTAATGAAAATTTAAATTATACATTCACGGTAGTCAGTGTTCCATACCATTCAGAGCACCTATCTGAGGTCAAACTGCCCATAGGAGCCTTCAGTTTTGTGTTCCATTATGATACTAGTCCAGATCGTCTTTTGACCTCTTACCTTCATTCTCAGCTAGAGGCTATCACGAGATACTAGAATATTTCCTATTTCTTTCTAATTATGACCATCAAATAAAATATTATAAAGTTATGTGCAAAGAGCCAGCTGGGTGTTAAAACTGTGCATGTTTGCCCACAACCCTGTCAGAAGACTCTCAAAGGCAGTGTGACCTCCCCCTGAAGGGCAGGAAGGATGAAGGGAGCACCTATTTGTGCTTTGTGCTTTGCTACACACATTTCCAATGGCTTGAAGAAGCAAAACAGGAGTGGGAAAATGAGAGTGAGAGTGGCCTTATGTACAAAGTGATGAGACTGTTTTTCTTAGTTCTCAGAGTAGTGCGGAGGTCATATAAATCTGAAATAGTTATGGAAAGGGGTCATTTTCCTAAGTTAAAGCTAAGAGGATAGGTCCAGTTTACTGAAGGGAGGGAGTAGAAGGGGGGAGCAATGATCAGAACGTGAACCTCTCTCTGCCTAGCACTTCACATTTTCCACAGAGCTTACCTTATTTAATCTTCCCAGTAAAGTGGTGGCTATAATTCTTCTTTAGCGCGCGCACACACACGCGCGTGCACACACACACACACATCCTCTCGATTCAATAAAATATACTAAATAATGCAAAAAGTGAGTTTTATTATTCTTAATAGTTAGAATCTAACACATTTCATTTCATTTAATTATTTTCTAAAACTTATCTAAACATTTTATTGAATTTTTATAGTATAGGATATTCTTATTCTATAAGTGAAGCACTTAAAGATTTAAAGTGTCAAATCTAAAATTAACCAAATTTTCCTGAGTATGTGAGAATAAGTGAGTCAGTGAAGTAATTTATAAGTTAATAATGGAGCTAACACTTTAGAATTAATGAAAGAAAAAAACACTATTTACTGGTCCATAAAAAACGAAATTGTCCTAAGATAACAATAAAGGTGTGGCATAACCATTAAAAGGACCAAAATATGCTTTTTAATGCATACAACTCATTCTCATCTGGGCATTTTTTCATTGCTTCTGTATCTTTATAATTGGACTAATCTTTTTTTGACATTAATAAGCATGCATTCAAATTTTAAGTGTGGCATGACCACTTTCAGAGGACAATGATAATGAAAGTCACATAAGTGAGCTAAGCTAATCAATGTATATCAGTTTTTCTTTATGTCCTTCATTTCCTACCACAAGTTTTCAATGATTGCTTATAGCCTTAACATGTTGCTATTTTTCTATGGTTCATGTCCAAAGACATTCAGAAACTTAATTTACTTTTCACATTTTTCTATTTAAGGATTTATGTTAAGATAAAGTGGTAACACATGGTAACTTTCACCAGGCTGGAGTACCAGCTGGTAGTGCTTCATTGTTAAATAATCATCTAGCTTTGTTTTTGTCATTTGGAAAAAAGAAGGTTTAATAATACATTTAAAATGAGAATTAAAAAAATAATAATAAAAAGCAAAATATCCTTGATAATATGTACAGAGGAGTAAGATTAATCATCACTGAAAAATTTTCAACTTCTCTACAGAAAGGTTCACTGATTAATAACCAAGAACAAATTTGCACAACAGATTTGCAGGAGGCCTGAAAAGGCGTATAGTAGTGGGAGGAGATGAGGTAATAAGCACACAAGTTACCAGTGTCTATGGACAGTGTATTGGAACACACCCACTTGAGTTGTATGCCATGGGTATTTTTATAACCCTTGTTGTATTACTAATTAAAAAAAATACAAATTTAGTTTCTTTTGTTCTTGAATATTGGCTGTTGTTGTCTTGCTAATATTTTCCCAGAAGTTATATTGATTTAAATATTAGTACCACAGTTGTTTGAATAAAACTTTAAAAAGTATTTCCAACAGTACCCACACACACTGATAACAATGTCATCAATATTCAATTTTACAAATAAGGCAGCCAAGGCATAGGAAAGTATTTCAGTAACAGTTACAAAGTCAATTAAAATGCAGAGCAGTCTGACTTACTTCTTTCATTAATAATTTGTAGTTTTCAGTATACGGGTCCACCACTTTCTTCATTAAGTTTATTCCCTCATATTTTCTCCTGGTGGGAGTGTATATGAAGCTGGGTTCCTCAATATTGATACAATTTGAAGAGAGTAATGGTAACACGGATAGGGGTGTTCATTATAGTGTTCTGTTTTTATGTTTTCAAAATTTTGTAACAAAGATTTAAAAATGGCAGAGTCAGGACAAAATACAGTTTTCTGGGGGGGGGGAGAAGTCGCTCTAATGAAAATGGCCTATAAACAGTAGAGTTAAGGGCTATAGTTTAGTCAAGTATTAAACACTAATTGCCTATAATTTTTATCATTTTCCTAAATGCCATGGCCTTCCTTTATGTCCCTTTATTTATCTTGTAAGTGATTTTGTTGATTAACATATATTTTTGTCAATTCACTTTTTGTTGTTTTTTCTATAGTCATGACAGCACTCACTGGGGACAGCCACCTGATCAGCAGAGCCACATTCTGTACCACACTCACCAGGAGACAGTAGTTCAGATGGAACCAAGATAAAACTACACAACATTTATTAAAGTGGGCAACACAACTGCCATTAAAAAGCAGTCTTGTAGAGATGTCTCTACCCAGCTCTTAACTACAACCTTGTAAACCAATGAATAATTAAAATAGCAAATGATAAATGAATGACAAGAAGCTTGTTCTTCAATGAAAGGAAGAATAATCACTAACCCAAAGTGTAAAGAATGACTATATAATTCAATGATATTCATCAAACCAAGGGAGGAACCTGAAAAGTCGACACAGATAGTAGGAACAGGACCCTGGAAATTACTAACCCAAATAATAAAAACAAGCCCTGGAGGCAAATATTATAATACATAAAAATTTCTAAGCACAAAAGTATTTAATATATCACTATTTAGGATATTCAGTTGTCTTAAAAAAGTAAATATCATCATAATTGATCAAAAATAGAAACTGCAGTCCCTTTTTCTGTGCTAGAAAATTACTTGAAAGTTAACAACAACAACAAAAACTATTTGGTAAATGCAAATGAAGAGAAATCAATTATGATATCAGTAATAAGAGGTCAAATTTAATATAGAAAGTATAAAATGAAGCAAAGAGAAGTGTATAATGATAATTTATAAACCATTAAAATCATGATGGGGAATTAATAGGAAGTTTTATATATTGATCAGAACTCATATTGCAAATATTTTCAAAAGTATAAAGTGGAATAAACAAAACAATTGTAGGAAACTTAAACTCAGTTTATTGTAGCTTATGTATACATACACAAGTAAATACATTAAGAAGAATAATAACATTTGGAATATTGTCATGTATAGAGGAGACAAAAAATTCTCTTTGTCTTATTTGCAAATTTTCTTTGTTTTGCTGTATATGCTATTACAGTTGTGTTATTTTCCTCCCTTTTCCACCCTCCATGTAGTCCACCTCCACTTCCATAGTCAATTCCCACACCTTTGCTCATGTCCATGTATGCTCTTTGACTAGTCCGTGTTGGGAACCGCCCTGCCTGGTATCAGAAGCTGTAACCCCCCGCCAAGGCTAAGGCTGAGGGAATGACCTTGGATCATAAGCCAGCAAGGAGATAAAAGCTTATCTCCCAGGAAGGAGCTCCGCTTCTGCTCCTTTTACTTCACTCTGCCTGGCCCCCAATGCTTGGTCAGTTAGCCAATGATGGGTAAGATTCCCCAAGGGGGGAATGACCTAAGACAGGCACGATCACGTGGGAGGCCCCAAGGAAGGACTTTGGGGACTACAGAAAAAGGGGGTGATGGACTCTCACCCCTCAACTTTGACTAAGTCTGAGTCCTCATTGTCTTCGAGAAAATCTCCTAATCTCTTGGCTGCCTTACTCCACCTAAACCTGAAACAATGAGAGGGTGGTGCTGCCCTGTGCTGGAAAGGATGGGTTCCCTCGGTGATCAAGCCTAAGAAAGAATATGTAAAATCTTGTGAAACCTGCTTTGTTTAGAATGCTCTCAATTGAATGAGAAGGGTCCAAGGAGGGAGTAAGTTTGTTCCTCAAAGTCTTTTACAACCCTTTGACCCTGACTCAAAATAGGCCCTCAGAGTTCCTTGTTGTCTATTGTTTGATCCTTTCTTCCTGGCAATGAGTAATGAGCTTTACCTGAATTCTTATGCAAATGAACCCAATAAAAGCCTGCTCAGGCTGGGGAATGAGGAGCTCTCCCCTAGGACACTCTCCCCTAGGGAGGGTGACCCAGTACTCCCCACTAGAGAGAGTGGCCATTTCGTCCCTATTTCTCCACAGGACTCGGTTGTCTCTGTGCATGTTTTTCTCATGTTTCCACGAGCCATCTGCAGCGTTCCGTGGTCACTGCCAGTTGGTGGCCATGATAAGTCTGTTCCCCTTCTTTCCACCATTACCCCCCTCCAACTTCCCCTCTTATAGTTGTCAGTCTGTCCCATGATTCTATGCCTCTGGTTCTATTTTGTTCATTCGTTTATTTTCTTATAAGTGAGATCATATGATATTCATCCATCACTGACTGACTTAATTTCACTTAGTATAATAGTCTTCAGTTCTGTCCATGCTGTCGCAAAAGACAGGAATTCCTTCTTTTTTTCTGCTGCCTAGTATTCCATTGTGTAAATGTACCATTGTTTTTTGATCCACTCACCTACTGATCAGCACAGGCTATTTCCAAATCTTGGCTATTAAAAATAGTGCTACTATGAACACAGGGGTGCATAAGTTCTTTGAATTGTTGTTTGGGGCTTCTTAGTATATATTGCCAGCAGTGGAATCACTGGGTCAAAAGGCAGTTCCATTTTTAATTTTTTAAGGAACCTCCATACTATTTTATACAGTGGCGGCACCAGTCTGCATTCCCACAAACAGTGTACTAGGGTTCCCTTTTCTCCACATCCTCTCCAACACTTGTTTGTTGATTAATGATAGCCATTTTTAATTGGGTTGTTTGTCTTCCTGTTGTTTAGTCTCATGAGTTCTTTTTTATATTTTGTGTATCCTTTGCCTGATGTATCATTGGTAAGTATGTTCTCTCATACAGTAGGTTCCCTTTTCATTTTGATGATGATTTCTTTGGTCATGCAGAAGCTTTTCAATTTGATGTAGTCCCATATGTTTATTTTTTTTTTCCTTTATTTCTCTTGCTCTAGGAGATATATCAGCAAAAATATTGCTATGTAAGATATCTGACATTTTATTGCCTATGTTTTCATCTAGGATTTTTATGGTACCAGGACTTACATTTAAGAATTTTATCCATTGAGTTTATTCTGGTGTATGGTATTAGCTGGTAGTCTGATTTCTTTCATCATTTTTTTTTTTTTTTGCATGTGCCAGTCAGTTCTCCCAACAGCATTTATTAAAGAGACTGTTTTACTCCATTGTATGCTCATGCACCTTTTGTCAAGTATTAATTGACCATAAAGACATGGGTTGATTTCTAGGTTCTCTATTCTATTTCATGGATCTATAAGTCTGTGTCTATTTTTATGCTAGTACCAGACTGTTTTCATTACTTTTTACACACATGCATACACTGTCAAATATATTTTATGCCCCAAACATAAACAATGTACTTTCATTTCCCATGTCCGTGAAACATGAAAATATATCCTGACAATTCTTCATACTATTAGAAATTCTATAAAAATAGAAATATTATATACCATATTCTCTGGCAATAATGTAGGGAAATTGCAAGTTAGTTTATATGAATTTTAATGTAAATGCTGGCCTTTGGTAATGCTGTATCAGTATAGGTTCATTGATTGTAACAAATGTACATTCTGGTGGAGGATGTTGGTTAAGGGGCTGTGCATGTGTGGGACTGAGGTCCATGTGGAAAATCTAGTCTACACTTTCTCTTAATTTTGCTGAAAACCTAAAATTGCTGTAAAAACTAAAGTCTATTTTTTAATCCTAACCCAGGGTGTGTTCATTGATTTTAGATAAAGAGGAAGGTAGAGGGGGGGGATGGGGAGAAGAGCAGCAATATAAACATCAGTCTGCTGCCTCCCACATGTACCCTGACTGAACGTACTATCTAGGTAGATGCCCTGACTGGGAATGAAGCACACAGCCTTTTTGGTGAAGGGCAGGGATCTCCAGCTCTCAGCCTGTTAGGAATAGGAAGCAAGCAAAGCTCACCTGAGCTACGCCTCCTGTCTTTTCCTCCCCAACCCATACCCCTCCCTCCTCAACCCATCCCCTGCCCCAGTCTTCCATTTCACTGACCTATGGTGCCAAAAAGGTTGGGGACCATTGGTGTGTGGAAGGATGCTCTAACCAGCTAAGCCACCCAGCTAGGGCAAGAGTAAAGTCTATTTAAAAAATACTAATAATAGCCCTGAGTGGTGTAACTCAGTGGATTGAGTGAACTGCAGGGTCACTGGTTTGATTCCTAGTAAGGGCACATGGCTTGGGTTGTGGGCCAGGTCCCCAGTAGGGGTATGCAAGAGGCAACCACACATTGATATTTCTCTCCCTCTCTTTCTCCTTCCCTTCCCCTCTTTCTAAAAATAAGTAAATAAAATCTTTAAAAAATAAGTAATAACAATAATAAAATTCTAGCCATCATGAATTTACCAAAAATTCAAACAAAAACTGAAACACTCAAACTTCCCTTTTAAAAAATTCTTGATAACAGAATGAAAACAAACACCTCAGTTTTATACTTCATGGACTGAAATATGTTGAAAACACTATGTTTGATTACATATTATCAAAATTAAAGAAGTTCTCATGTGAAGATCTGTGCCATAAACACCTTTATTTTCTGAGTAAATATTTAAAATCATAGACTGACACATTTAAATAAAATAATAGAAAGAGATAGCCAAAATAAATGGGTGGAAAGATGAAAAAGTATTAAAGATAAAAACAAATAAATGTATTATAAAAAGTATTTAAGAAGCACTAAATAATAAAATAGTAAACCTACTACCAACTT
>PVIA01008456.1:0-71595 GCA_004024845.1 Tonatia bakeri | reverse complement strand
GCCCGGGAGGGTTTTCTGTGTGCCGCCCGGGTTGTGGTCACAGGAGGCTGTTTTCTTTTTTACTTTTAACTCTTAGTTTGCGTACATAGTTGGTGGATGAGACGTGTGCAAAGGTCGTGCTAACAGAGTTCGAAGCCTAAAAATACACTTGGTTTCAAATCTGTGGGCAGCACAAAAACCCGTACAGGAACATCTATGGCAGCGTCGTTCACAGTGGCCAGAAACGTGGCAGCGGCCCAGGCGCTGAGCAGCTGGTGAATGGGCACTTGGAACTCGGGATGCTGCACACGGGGACCGGGAACGGAGTGACAGTTTACGCCACAGCTCGGTGGGCCTGGAAACCTCGTGGCTGAGCCGGGGGCTGGATGCGTGATTCCGTTGGTTCTCAGTGTCCAGGACAGACGGATGGGCACACCTAGTGACAGGAAGTGTCACCGTGGTTACCGACCGCCGTGGGGGAGGGGAGCTGGGGAAAGGGGGCTGATGGCCAGTGGGCCTGAGGTTTTTTTTGGCGGGGGGGCAGGTGGTGAGCACGTTTTAAAATTGATGGTGATGGTTCTATGTCTCTGTGAACATATAAAACCCAGTAACTCGTCCACTGCAAGTCGGTGCATTGCTTGCTGGGTGGTTCGTGTCTCGGTAAAACTGTTAAGAAAATCTGGGCGAGTGGGAGGAGGAGGCGTTAAGCAGAAGACAGCGTGCTGTGAAATCTCGGACCTCGAGGAACGGCGTCTGCCCCACACGGCGCCGGCTGGGTCCTCTGCAACCGCGTGCTCTCGGGTCTAAGACACTGGGGCTCCGATGAGACCCCCTAATGGGGTATGTGCTTCTTGTTTTAAAGCTGTTGTGAGCTGCAGCTTGAAGCCCAGCGGGTCAGACCTGGAGGGATGGAGTTAGACGGGAGGGCTAAGAGGAAATGAGGAACAGCGGTGTTCCAGGAAAACTCGGGGGAAACTGGGTTGGGGAGGAGGAGGGGCCTGGAGGACTGTTCCCAGGTGAAGGGGCAGCCGCCCCTCCCCTAGGATGCCCGCCGAGGACCCGGGCCACTCACGGGGACCTGCTGCAGTTAGGAGGTCACCGACTTGGGCCCCATCCGTCCGTCTAGGGAATCAGCCGCAGTCCGGCGCAGGGACCCGTGTGCGGAAGCCGCTGTGAGAGGTGGGGGAGACCTGAGGAGGAAGTAGGCCATCCCCGCGCTGTGCTCTGAGGTCAGACAGGTGACAGCTGCCCTGTGCTAAGCCTGAGGACATGGCTGTGAGCCTGGTGGTGATAGTCTCGGAGGCAGGCCCTCTGCGGGGACAGGTGGAAAGCAAGTGAGTGAGAATAGGGGCTGAGGAGCCCTTTCCACCCTGCACACCCTCCCTCCCATCGGGGTGCCCCCTGGCCCCTTCGGAAGGGTGGCCTTCTCTCCCCGGAGCCAGGACTGCCCTGGCTTTGCGGCGGCTTATCTCTGCATCAGCATTCCTGGCCTCCTGGACCTTGAGATCCGGGCCCGGCCAGCCGGGTTGCCTGCCTTGGGGCTTGGTCCACATTCTTCGGAATTGGCACTTGAGGGTGAGAGTGGCCCCTATGTTCCCAGGAGGGGGGGGCGTGAAGGAGAGGCCCCATGGTAAATAAACAGTGTGCACTCCTCCTCCTACCTGTGCAGAAGTCCCCCTGTGCGGGTGTGCTGAAACCAGCCCAGCCAGTTGCTGCGGGCTGTGGGTGACAGTGTGAGGCTGAGGCCCTGCAGAGGGGTGGGCCTGGGTCAGCACATTTGGCCCCAGTGCAGGGCGTGGGGCCGAGACCCCCCAGGTGCTCCTGGGGCTCCTGGGACCTGTCTCCTGACTTTTACACTCAGGACAATGAGGAGGGAGACAGCACATGGTAAAACTGACACAGGCGAGGTGGGGACAGGCGTCTCGTGTCCCTCCCCGCAGGGAGCAGAGGGAGGCCCGGCCAGGGGGCTCGCTGACACTCCTTGCGGACCCAGAACCGCACCTGAAGGTCCCAGTGGACCAGGTGAGGTCACGGTGTGGGGGCTGGCTTTGTGCCCCGAGTCCCCTCCATGTCTGTGTGGGAACTCTTGAGCCCGGAAGATGGTCGGGGAGGGACGCTGTTGCGCAGATGTGTCTGGAGTCCCTCGCCAGCCAGCGGCCAGGGAGCCCGTCGGCGGTGACAGTCACAGTTACTAGCAGGAGGGAGTCTTTGTCTTTGATTTTTAACTCACACTTGGCGTGGTTATTATGGGAGCAATTGGGGGCTGGGTCTTGAGTCCCCCAGGTGCCGAGAGCGCTGAGAACGCACAGGTGTGTGTCTCACAGCCCCCCCTACCCCCTCCCCGGCAGTCCTCGTCCCCCGTCCCTGGTCCTTGCCCTGAACTCAAGTGTTGTACCAGCCCCCACCTGCCATGTCACGGCTCCTTCAGCGATGGGCGGTGATGCAGAGACAGTTTGGGATCAGCTGATCCGCTTGTCACGAGGATGCCACCCGCTGCCCAGGAATAACCCTGAAGTGGAGGAGGAAGGAGTGGGCGGAGAGGGACTGGAGGCAGAGTCCCAGGCCTGGGAGAGCCGGGGGCTCACGGTGAGTCTGAGACAGGGACGGGGGATCGGCAGCTCCCCTTCTTGGCAGTGTTTATGGGGCCGGGGTGGGGGCAGGGTGCGGTTTCCCCGAGAAGGATCCTGTGGTGTACCAGAACTTTCTAAAACAGCTTCCTGGATGCACACGTCACTCGCAGTAAATGCACATACTTGGTGAGTGCTGCCACGTGTCGGCTGTCACCCGCCCCGGACCCCAGCCTGGCTTGTGTCACTCCACGCACGCCTCTGAGGCCGTCCCTGTGGAGCTCCTGCCACCGCCGCCGCCGCCGCCGGGCCTGATTGTGAAGTCTTGCCCTTTGAGAGCCCGGAGAAGTAAACCCTTGTCTGCCTCCTGCAGAGCTCTGAAAGCAAGGGAGGCCTGTGGGGCTTATCAGTGGGGACCGGGGGTCGGAGACTGTGGTGCCTTGCCTGCCGGACTGTGGCCACAGAGCACTCCAGCCTCGGTGGCCCGTCAGTTGGGGCTGCAGGCGTGAAAGCAGGCAGCTCCTCCTGCACCGGCAGCACCTGGGCCGGGGCCTTTGCCTCATGGGCTCCCCGGGGAAGGGGCTCGTGGGCACCGTCTCCTGAGCTGTTCAGAAAGTGTCACCTGTCCCCTTTCAGCCTCCTCTGTGCACAGATGAGGGGCCAGCATGACTTTGCACATTGCATGGACAGGGAAGGAGGGCCGTGCCTTGGAGACAAAGGTCACCCAAGCAGGGTGCAAGCCGGCCCTTCCTGAGCTCAGCCTGGCTGGTGGGCTCGGGGGTGTCAGTAAAATGCAATAATCTCTCTTTCACTTTTGTTCTTTTCCTTGCTGGAACCTCTCCCTTTCCACCGGCTGTGTGGACTCCCATCTGATGGATCCCATAGCCCAAGACACCTGTGGGCCAGTCCCGGGGGTGACAGCAGAGCGGAGAGGAGGGAGGTGCCAGGGGAGAAGGGAGCGGGGTTCCCTCCTTGCTGGGTCCCATCCTCGCTGGGTTGGGCAGGCTGGGGACCCTGGGGGCAGGCGTGGGCCTCCCTCTCTGCCAGGAAAAGGCACCTACAGGCGTGTGGGCACACCCATAGTGACTGACTTGGGGGGGATGTTTCGGGGACAGGCCTTGGAAGCCTCCCGGTGGGGATGACCTCGGGGTGAGTCCTTTTGTCCTGGAACACAACCGTCAGGCTTCGAAGGAGCACAGAACCATGGTCCCTGGGCAGGCAGAGATTGCAGCTAAAATGGGGAGGTGGGAGGGTGGGGGGTGGGCGGCAGGGGGGCTTCTGGGGATTTGTGAGGGATTCGTCTCTGGAAGGCGGACTTCCAGGCCGAGGGGAAAGTCCGAGGAAGCGGGGACAGGAAAACACATGCTGTCCCAAAGCCAGGTCAGCTGGAGGCAGATCACGTGACAAGGGGGAGTGACGGGGACCGAGCACAGGCGGGGGGGTCGTGAGTGACATGGACAACAAGGTTAGAGCCCCCCCGCCCCCCGTAAGATATTCTGTGATTCCCTTACGCATTCATTCATTTTTCCAGTGGGGGGCTGGGAATGTGTCTGTGAATCATGCATATTTATTGTAATGAGTGAACCGGGAAGTGGCAAAGGCAGACATTCCACGAAATGCAGTCTGACCTCCTTTAGTGACTGACATAGTTTGTCCGTGAGTGTGCTCCCTCCTCCTCCGGCTGCCCCCGGCCCCCCACCCCCAGGTATAAAGTCAGTGCTCGCTCTCCTCCTCCAGCTGACCCCAGCCCTCCCCACCCCCCGAAGGTATGAGGTCAGGGCTGCGAGCCCACCACAGTTTACATTCCTCTTCTCCGTGTGTGTCCTTCGTGGCAAAGGCCTCATGACCGGCTTCATTATACGAGCATGTTTTCATGATTTTTAAAAAGCGTGCTGTGCCCTACCTGGGAGGCAGCATGGGGTTAGCCCACGCAAGCTCTTTTAGGAAAGTGGGGCTCACCTGGCCAGCAGCCTTCTGCAGGCGTGTCCACCGGCTGCGCTCTTTTGCTTATTCATTGAGTCATGTCTCCCATCAGCCCCCTTTCTCTGAAGCCCTCGGGTCCTGGGCTCTGTCCCTGTGAGGAGCAGCACGTGGCGAGCGCCCCGCACGTCCCCACACGGCTCTAATGGGGACACTCGGTTCTCCGCAGCCCCATCCCAGAAGAGTCGACAGCTCCGTGTCCCAGACGTGGAAACCTGGTGAGGAAAGTACCTTCCCAGGCATGTTCCCGGAGGTCCTCGTCCATCCGTCCATCCCTCCTGTGCCTTCCCACGAGGGCTCCCAGCAAGGGGAATGACGGGGACCCTTCAGGGAAAGGCAGAGCAGACCCCAGGCACCCATGGGACAGACCGCCACGTGCCGGTGCCCCCGCGTCTTCCTGCAGAGTGCGCAGCGTCCTGGTCGCCGTCCTGGTCGTCATCCTCGGCCTCCCCAGAAACAGCCCCGGGGAGGCCCGCGGGCCACCCAGCTTCCCCTGCTCTGTCCCCCTCTAGCTCCTCCTGGAGCCCAGGACTTGGAGACTGGGGACTGGGCTTGTGACGGGTGTCCCCAGGTACCCGCTGTGGGAGTGCAGGCGTGCCCTCTAACCGTCCTAAAGACCACCCCCTCCATCGCCACAGGGCGGTTGGTGGGTTAAACGGGGTCCTGGGAGCGCGCGCAGCCTCTCTGCTCCGGGAACCGGCCGCTGCGGGTCCAGCGCGGTGCCCCGTCCCTTCCTCTGTGCCCGGCCCCCAGCTAGGACTCACCTTGTCTGGTTTCTGGTGCCTTCGCCCCTCCCTGTCCCAGCCTTGCTGGCGAGGGCAGGGAGGGGTGGGCAGGGGCAGACTCACTGCAGCCTGACCCGCTTCCTGCGGGTCTTAACGTGGCCCGTGAGCAGAGTCTCGGGGACGTTTGTAAGCGGTGGGGCAAGGTACAAAGAACAGGACACGTCTGTGACGACAGCGAGTCCCTGGACTCCGGATCGCAGCGAGGAGACGGCGTCGTGCTGGAACACGGCCCCGTGTCCACGTCCTCGGGTTACAGCCACGCCTCTTCACCTGTGTGTCACCTGCGCCTGCGTTCAGATGCCTCTGTAGGCGAGTCGTGGCAGTCCCTTCTGTTCGGGGCTGCAGAGCCTGAAACAGCCACTTCTGGGCCTCCTTCTGGGAGAAGTCGGCCCACCCCTCTCCCAAGGACAGGCAGGCTGGCGGTTCCTGGTGCGTTTGAGTCCCTCCGTCCATCCTGACGTTTCTTCATCCTGCAAACCCTCACCGAGCCCCCACTTCCTCCATCAGGTGGGTTGAGGGGAGCGGCCCGATCATCCCCCAGCGCTGGTGGCAGTGAGTCCAGGGCCCGGAGGCACTGGATCTGCGATCCGTCGGCTCCTTGTCTCTCTGCTGAGGTGGCCCACGGTGGCCGCTGGCTAGGAGGAAGCCCCGTGGATGCAGGCCGGGCCCGTAGGCCAGTGTCCCTGCGTCCTCTCCATCTGGAACTTCCTGGGCCCTCAGCAACCCTGGGGGCTCTGACCCCCACCCGCACGCACCCATTGACGCTTCCTCTCTCGCTGTGAATTCTGCCGCGAACACCCGGTTTCTCTCTCCAAGGTTGCATTTCCTGTCCCCCTCCCCCCAGCCCCTGCTGTCACGACTGTGGACTGTGGAAGCACGGCAGGAGGGGGGGGCCCGAGACTTTGCAGCAGTGCTGCCTGTGCTCTGCCCTTCTGTTCTTTTCTTCGCAGGCTCCCCCAGTAAGGCAGGCACTCTGTTCCCGCCTCACAGCAGAAAAAGTGGAGTAGGTGGCTCCAGGGGACATGGGGGGGAAGCGACAGAGCCTGGGCCCGAAGGCGGGCGGCTGGGTCCAGAGCTCATGCTCTGCACCACGGAGTGGCAGGCCGGGCCTTCCAGCATGTTCCACGATGGGAGAGCAGCTTGGGGAGAAGTTCTGTGTGACGGCACATGGGGATCTCCCTCGGGCACAGAGATGAGTGGCCATCACTGCTGTCCGGCCCTCTGTCCCACACCAAAGGGTGGCGTTTCTACCAAAGGGTGGCGGGTGCTACCGGGCCTGCAGGAGTGACGGACCAGACAGGCAGACAGACCCTGCCCCCTGCCGCGTGCGGAAGTTGGTGCCGGCGGCGTCAGAACACCTCGACGTCCGGGCGTCTCTGCACTCACACCTCGACCGTCCAGAGCTTCAGGGACCGTGAACCCACCAGCGCTGCCCAACCTGGCGGGGCCCCAGTGTCTGCGGGATGTGAGTCCTGGTCCTGGACAGAAGGGACGGACCAAGAGGTGTGGGGACTGGGGACCCGAGCAAAGGGGGGCGGGACCCTCGGGGAGGGGCTGTGTGCAGTGCACTGACAGACGGGGGCGCAAGCCACGGCTCACAGGACGGGTGCTGGGGACGTGGGGTGAGGCCACCCTCTCTGCCCGTCCGTGTACGAGGCCCCAGACCCTTGAACGAGTGGAGGAGGGTCCATGTCTCAGGGGAGGATGGGAAGGGGTTACACCAAGTTCCCAACAGCAGGAATGCTGTCGGGAAAGGACAGGAAATCAGTCACGCACAAGGACAGGGGAGCATTTTGAGAGCCCTTCAGTCATGCGGCAGCTGTGTCTCGGTCAAAATCGAACCTTCCTCCTGGGCCACGGATTTCTGGATTTTAGTTTGTCCAGCCCTGCCCAGCCCTGTCCGTATGGCTGTAAGACCGGGCGAGACTCAGACACAGTGGGTGCATCGTCCCAGACGCAAATGCCACACAGGTGCTCAGGTGTGTGGCGGAGGCGTGAGGACCGGCCCGCATGGGTTGCTGGCCTGCCAGCATGGGAACCTGGGGCGTCTGCTTGTAGCTTCCAGGAAATAAGGGGTCCGTGTTAGGGGTAGTTTCCTGTCACATACACACAACTTCCTCCTTGGTTTTAAAATAGCAGATGGTGATGTTATTTTTGACTCAGAAATCTATAGGAAACCTAAAACTGTGTGTGTGTTTTCTTTGTGAAAAATTTACCATGATTTTCAGAGACAAGAAATGAGCTGTTTTTATTATCCCCGCCAGCACATGACATGCGTATTGTCCACTCTCGTGGGGGAGGGGCCTGACCTCCCAGTGGGGAGGTCGTGTGGACAGGCTGATGGGTTCTCAGCCTAGAAACCGGCCCCCTGCCTCCCCGAGCGTCCCCACGGCCCCCCGTCCTCAGGGCTGGTCGCCCTAGCCCATCCGCAGTTCTGATCTGCGGCCAGCGAACATTTCTTACACCCGAAGCTTCTTTGATTGGTACCTTGGTGCAAGCTTGTCCTTAGAAACAGCGAAACACCCGGGGCTGTACCCCCACTGCCTTTCATGGCGAAAGCAGTTTGTCCTTCACACAGTGGGAAAAGAAATACTTGGCAAAAAGTCTTTTCAGTGTGATTGAAGATGTTAAGTATTGAAGATTTAAAACCTAGCAAGAGAGTTCTTAAAACACACACACATATACCCCCACTGGGGAGGGGGTGCTGCTGCTCAAGGAGGAAAAGCCAGGGGCGCGGCCGGGGGCTGGGGGAGGCGCTGAGGCTAAGGGTCCCCGAGCCAGGGTCATGAAACCCTGCTCTGCCCTCACTAGCCTTTTACCTTTTAGAAAGAAATTCGGTACAATAAGTATGACAAAGTTCAAGTGCATTTGACCTTCTGGGCGTTGCGTCCAAGTGGGAGCCTCAGACTCACGGCCTCCCGCTGGGCGTGGTGATTTCAAGGCCCCCCTGTGTGCAGCCCCCCGGTCCCCCCCACTCGTTCCCCCGCCCCAGCACTTCATGGCCGAACAGCATTGTGTCTCCTTTACCTGCTCATGGATGAGCTTTGCGTCCTCTCCGCCTCTGGGCCACGGGGAATGACGCCGCCGCTCCGTTCACGTCCCAGCTATTTTGTCATTCCTGTTTTTCCAGGGACAAGGGCTTTGGGGTGCACGCCTGGCCGGGGAGTGGCCGGTCCTGCGGCCATTCTGAACTGGACTTCCTGAGAAATGGCCTGGCCAGCTTCTCTCTCCTCGGTGCTTTTCTAAGAACAATTCTCTACCACACGGAGGCTCCTTCGAGGCCAGAATCTGTGTGAACGCCGCTGATTGAACAGGCAAGGAGACGCCAGGCAGAGTGTGCGGAGTTCTGGAACTCTCGAGGGGACGGCTGTAAATAGCAAGTACCGTCACAGTCCATGTCGGCGACCCGCGCTTTCTGGGTCGGCTGGAGGCTCTGCAGTTTCTTCCGTGATTGGGTTAAATGTGGATGAATCCGTCTCCTTCTGTCTCACCACAGGAAGTGTCCACTTCGGACCAGGAAGAGATGACCATTCCGCCTGGTCAGTGTGGAAGGTTCTGGAAGGTGCCCACCCTGGCTAGGGACCCCCTGCTGGAACTCCACCTGCCTGGGTTACTGTCCTGTTTCATGGGGTCACCAGTGTTTTTTGGGGTCTAAACGTGATGCTAGAGGCCGAGTCTACAGGGCAAGGGTGGGGGGCTTCTCCAGCGCCTGCAGTTGCCTGCGGGCAGAGCCAGAAGGCCGGGCCACCCAGGTGGCAAAGCTGTGTGTGTGTGGAGGGGGGTCCTCTCAGTCCCCCCCATCGACCTTCTCCACCAGCTGCACCCTGTCCTCAGACACAGGTGTAGAGGGCTCAGCTCCTCAGTCCTCCACCCCCGGGGTTTGTGTCCCTGCTGTCCCTCAGTGACCCTGAGCTCAGCACGGCCAGCCCCTGAACAACCCCCCAGGCCCGAGCCCCCGGAGGCCACACATGTGTGCCTTCCCTCTGCTCCGGCGACCTCGGCCCTCCGAGGCCTGGGGCCTTGTCTTCCCTGTGTGTGCAGGTCGGCCACGTTAATCACTTCCCTTATTTTTCCAGGTGACGAAAGCGACACATGCTCATCATAGAAAACTTGGAAAATACAGAAGAAACTGAAAAACCGCCCACCACCCGACCTGCCAGGGGTGACTGCCGCTAACATGCACGACCTCTCCAGTGTGTGCGGGGGTTTTGTCTAATAAAACGGAATGATATTCTTCACATAGTTTCATCTTTAAATTTTTTTTCTCTTTCCATTCTCCCATATATAATTGCCAAACAGCTGAAGGTATACTGCACTTGACTTAACGTACTTACGCTTGGACTTGACTTGTGGATTGATTCCCACAATAAACTCAGTGAACATCCATCATCTCATAAAGAAACGAACAACTTTTTCTTTATGGTGAGAACTTTTAGGGTTCACTTTCCCAGCAATGTTTAAGCAGACCACACGGCAGTGTGAACCATGAGCATGATGTGCTAGAAATTGTCTTTCACATCAAACTGGATTTTTAGGGCTGCATAACGACACCTCTAATGATCTTCCTTCTCTGCTGGGCTGCGTGGGTCCCCCTTGTTGGGTTGGTGCCGCCTCTGGAAGTGTGGTTTGGGGTTTGGGGCTTTCTGGCACCTGTCTGCACTCTCATCCCTGAACATTAGAAGGAACCAGATTTGGCTGCTAAGCCCTCCCGTCCTCTCCCCTCCCTGTTCCAGTCATGCACAGGTGCACCTGAACCTGCCAGGTGGGAGCACCCTGTTCCTGGGACAGCTGGCCTTACCCCTCCACCCCCGTGTGCCCACAGGGTGTGGCAGACAGGCCCCTGGGCCCCTATAGGGACCTCTGAGTCCATCTCACACCAGAACATGGGGGCTGAGGCTCGCAGCACTTAGTTTAGTTTGAACTAACCCCGATTAATTCTCTTTCAAAAAATGTACTTTTGTCCTGATTATTAAAAAGAAATAATTAGGGTTTCCCTTCACGATGGAGGCATAGGTAGACACACCTTGCCTCCTTGCACAACCATAAGAAAGGACACAGCTAACTTAAACATAAGAAGCACCCAGAAGATCACCCAGAAAAACACCCAGAACTGTACAGACGTCCGACGACCACAAATCTGAAGAAGCTGTAGTCATCCAGAAGGGGAGGGCGGTGCAGGCAGGGAGTGGGGGCAGAGAGGACTTGGTGTGGCAGTGGCGAGCCAGGCGGAGAGGTAGACAAGCAGTGAGGGGGTGGTGGCCGGTGGATCGGGCAGCCACACTTGCCCACGTGGTGGATAAAAATCAGGGGGGCACCTTGTGAGTGGGCGAACCCAGCCCCAGGCCAGATTGCACAGCCCAGGGCTCTGGCACCAGGAAAATGATGCCACATAACTTCTGGCTGTAAACCCAGGGGGAACTGGGGCAGTGGAAGGAACTGCGGGTACACACGCAACCCCCCACCTTGGCAACCACAACGAGGATGGCAGCAGGAGAGGCGCCAGTCATGTACAGGAAGTGGGTGAAATGACCGGAAATGGGGAGAGGGCCAGGCAAGCCCCCAGAAGTCAGCCAGTAGCGGCGTGGTCCACTCTGCAACCCCTGTCCTCCACACGGAGCCACGGTAGCCCCGCCCTGGCAAACACCCAAAGCTCCACCCCACACGCGTTAACAGGTGCACTAAAATGGAATCAAAGCAGCTGTACCTAGTCACAGACCCAGGGAGGCCGCCAGAATCAGGACACAAAGAAATGTGGCCCCAACAAAGGGACAGACCCTAGAACAAGAATGAAGTGAAGAAGAGACAGCTAACCTATCAGACACAGAGCTCAAATCACTGGTGGTGGGGTGCTCACAGACCTCACTGAGTACGGCAAAAGCCTGAGGGAAGAAGTGAAGGCTCTGCTAAGGGAAATAAAGAGAAATCCACAGAAAACCAACAGTGAAGGGAAGGAAGCCGGCATTCGACTCAATGATTTGGAACGTAAGGAAGAAATAAACATCCGACCAGGACAAAGTGAAGAAACAAGAACTCAAAAAAAAAAAAAAAAGAGTTTAAGAAGACTCTGGTACATCTCCAAAGCAGCCAACATCCGAATCATAGGAATGCCAGAGGGGAAGAGGAAGAGCAAGAAATTGAAAACTTATTTGAAAAGGTAATGAAAGAAAACTTTCCTTTACCTAATTTGGCAAAGGAAATGCATGCACAAGTCCAGGGAGCTCGGAGAGTACAGAACAGGTTGGGCCCAAGGAGGTCCACGCCAAGACACATCGTGACTGAAATGCCCAAGATTGCAGATAGGAGCACATCTTAGAAGCAGCAAGAGAAAAGGAGACAGTTACCTACAAAGGAGTTCCCATCAGAGTGTCAGCTGATTTCTCCAAAGAGACCTTGCAGGCAAGAAGAGACTGGCAAGAAATACTCAAAGTCATGAAACGCAAGGACCTACATCCAAGGGTACTCTATCCGGCAAAGCTTTCATTTAGAACGGAAGGGCCGATCAAGTGCTTCTCAGATAAGGTCAAGTTAAAGGAGTTCATCGTCACCAAGCCCTTATTATATGAAATGTTAAAGGGACTTATCTAAGAAAAAGAAGACCAAAACTATGAACAGTAAAATGACAACAAACTCACAACTATCAGCAACTGAACCTAAAAAAACAACAAAAACAAGCACAAACTGAGCAAACAACTAGAACGGGAACAGAACCACAGAAACAGATCACATGGGGGGTGATCAGTGGTGAGGGGTAGCAGGGAGAGAGGGGAAAAGGCACAGGCATTTAGAAGCATGAATGGCAGGTGCAGAAGAGACAGGGGGAGGGTAAGAACAGTGTGGGAGACGGGGAAGCCAGAGAACACACACGCACGACCCACGGACATGAACTAAGGGGGAGACCGCTGGGGGGATGGAGGAGGGGCACAGGGGGAAAATTGGGACGACTATAATAGCATCACCAATAAAATACACTTAAAAAAGAAGACAGATAAGTACTCATCATGGAATAATTGGAAAACACGGAAAATCGTACGGAGGAAAATTCGAGAAGCCAGCGCCGACTCCGACTCCCCTGCCGTACAGAGGGGATGGCGGCCACCAGTGTGGCGTGTTCCTCCCTGTTGCACACGCAGCGTGCGGCGGAAGCAGCGTGAGTGTGGCAGGCGGGGTCATCGCGCAGGTGGGATCGTGTCCAGTTTTCGTTTGAACGTCTCACCTGCACGGTCGCACGGCGCGTGAGCGTGATGCTGTCGCGTTACAGAACGACAGACGCCGGTGTTTTCCCTGCTTCCTACCTGTGGGCCGGGGAGGTAGCGGTTCCCACTCCGGCGACGTCTGGGCGGCTGCAGAGGGAGGAGGCTCCTTCCGGTGCTTTGGGTAGAGTGCGCCTCACTGGGCTGCACGCAGGGGGCGGTCACAGGAGCGTTTGCACTTGGGAAAGTTCGCCAAACTTAAACAAAACGCATCGAGCGTAAGGTTTGGGACTTTTCTCTCGGTGAAACCGAAGGGAGTGTTCCTTAAAACACGATGAATCCCTCAGACAAGTCAGCACGCACTCTCACCACTGAGGCCACTTTCAAGGTCGTAAACGCTCTTCTTGACTAACTTTATTAGGGCCCCTTCCTTGTCCATTTTACGTTCGATGTGCCTCGCTGAACCCTAAAACGCTGGTGGCCGTTCATCTTCAGCACAAGTGTTATGTGGCTGCTGGACCTCTGCTGGTCTGAGTGGTTCGAAACCAAAGGTTACGTGTCGCTCCCGAGATTCGGCAAGGTCTGGCTGGCTACTGAACACGGTGCGTATTTAAGGTGCACCTTCCCCGCCCCAACATGTTTTTGGCGGTAAATATGAGGCGAGCGAACGTATTTTCTGACAACCCACACTCAGGCACCGGGCTGTTCGGGGACGCCGCGTCCCCTGGCTGGCTGTGACCGTGGACACGGTGGCCCCGTGCCTCCCGTGGGCGGCTCCCCCCCCCCCCGGCCGGCGCCTCCTTGTCCCGGGCGTGGCCGACTCGCTTCTGCATCCGGTCGGCGGGTGCCCGGGTGCCCGGATGCAATGGCGGCGTTGGGCGGGGGTCGGCTGCCTGCGGTTTCCATGACCGAGGGGCGCAGGCGCCCCAGCCCCGTGCCAGTGGGGGTCACCAGTAAGTGACACGTCTCCCCAAGTCCTGTGAGCCGCTCCGGCAATTTCTACGCCTCTGGACATCAACACCCCCAGTCCAGGCCCACCGGTGACGACACCCCGGCGGCCACAGGCGCCGGAAGTGTAGGCTGTGCCGGCGGACACGGCCCTCCCTCGTGGGACCACACACCTGCAGGTAGGCAGCGTCACTCCTGAGTGAGCGGGGGTGGGGGGGCACGTAGTCATTTCCCTGCCACGTGGCCACGGCAGCCAGGCAGGGGCCACCGTCCCGTGGACGCTTGCTACAGGCAGACTCACTGCGGGCAGCCCCGCCTGGGCCCTGCCCCGTGGTCAGAAGTGGTCGCTGGGCGGGCAGGAGGAGGGGCTCCCGGTGGCTGGCCCCCTTCAAAGTCCCCAGCCACAGTGGCAACAGTTGCATTCCGGGGAGGGGCCGGCTCCTGGCTTTGACCTTGGTGAAGCCAGTCAGCCACGTTTCGTGTCCTGGTGGCCTGGTTAGAATAAGGTTGGACTCTCCACCTGGGCCGGGCCTTTGGGGCCCATGGAATCCAGTGTCAGGTGACCAAACGCTGAGGCAGTCGGACAGCGGGCCCTTCCGGGCAGGGTGGGCTGGGGCAAGGCACCCGCTAGACTCAGCTGTCCTGAGGTGGCTGCGGGCTCTGCTTGTCCACTGGAAACGCAGTGTCCCCACGTGATTTTTACCCGAGCCCCCTGTCCCCCTAAAGTGTCAGTTTCGGAGTGTAATTATGGGGTGACCCTGGCTGGCAGGTGCCTTTCAGACTCATATGGAAAGCCCTGGGGAGGGCCATCTCCCCCGGAGACAGGCTGTCACCCGGAATGGGGAGCTCGGGAGAAGCCCTGGGACAGTTGACTGGGGACGCATGTGCCGACCGGCAGGGGCTCTGATGGCCTCGCCCACGTTCACAACAGTACGGCACAGGCTTGGACTCGCCTCAGCTGCTTCTTACGCGGGCACTGGGCCTCGTGCCCCGGGGGCAGAGGCACGGGGACTCCGGGGTTGGGCACTCAGCCGAGCCCTCTTGCCCTGGTTAGTGAGAGCGGGGAGTGGGAAGGAGCTCGGAGCACCGTTTAGGAGCTACAGACCAGGGCGGGGTGGAGAGCGAGTGGGTGTTACGTGCAGAGCTCCGGCCCGGCCTCCTGTGGGATGCGTAGGCCCGGACTGTGCTCTTCCTGCCCCGCTCCTGAGCTCGGGTTGGACTGCCAGGGCAGGGGGCAGCCGGGGCCTGGGCACCAGCTCTGCACGTGGAGCATGGCCGCCCTGCGTGGTTGCACACGTGCGGACCCGTTACCGAGCCACTTGTCTCCCTTTCATCATTGAGTGGCAGGTTCTGGGCCATGAGGACTGTCACAAGCGAGCCTGCAGGAGGGGCCGGCCCAGTCCCCCGATGCAGCGAGCTCTCAGCCAGGGTTCTGTTCCCACAGTGACGCTGATTGGCCCCCGTCGTGTGCCACGTGTTTTAGAGACCTCACCTAATCTCACAGGAGGTTCTGGGTGCCCTCTTCCTTTCATTACCGGGGACACTGAGGCCCACAGGACAGAGTTGGCCCTGGGGCTAGCCACAGGCACGGCTCCGTGTGGGCCTGGCTGCATCGGAGGCCAGCCTCCCGCCCCAGGCTGCCCCCCCTAGCTCACGGTGGCGTGGCTGGAGCCTGGGCCACGTGACGGTCCCTTTGTTCTGTGTGTTGAGTGTCTAGCTCCTGCCATCCGTCCCTGTCCCTCATTCTCATTCGTGTGCCGCCTCCGGTCTTTGAGCCTTTGTCCCTGCGCCCTGCTCGGGCTGCGCGTCCCCCACCGAGGCGGGAAGCCAGACCCTGGGAGCCCCTCCCAGAGCAGCTGTGCTGACTGTCCGAGCACGGGGTGTCTGGACCTTTTGTTTCTTGGGAAGATTCAGGCATCAGATGCACACTTGGCCAGCTGATCCTTCTCGCCGGGTGGGATGGGTGGGCTGTTTCCGCTGGGGCACTGCAGGGGTAATGGGCGGGGCAGAGGGGCCGGCACCGGACTCCAGGCTCCGGTCACCTCCCTGCGGGGGGGGGGGGGGGGCACGTCGGGCACGCCCCCGCGGGACTCAGCGCTCCGTCCAGTCGAGGAGAGGACGCTTCCCCTGGGCATCAGGGTGGGAGAGCGTCATCTAGAGGAAAAGGATGATGGAGTGTCACCCATAGGTCACACTGGTGACAGAGGAGTTGGGGCGGGCCCGAGGGGCCAGTTTTTATAAATTGAGTTTCAAAAGAATACGTGCAGTATGCTTCTGGTTTTCTCGTCTCCGGGTGATGAGACTGGGTAATCAGTGTGATCCTCTGGCTTTTGCCGGCATCTCCACATGTTGCTCTTTGTGAATTTTTCGGGGCGGGGGGGGGGGTGTTGGCTTGTCACAGAAAGTCTCTGAAGGTGTCCATTTGGAGGGCGGTGACTTGTGCTCCGGTGGCCGGCTGACCGGGGGATCATCACCGCACACATCTGACGTGGCGCAGCTGACGTGTGGAAGTGGCATCCTGATCGGCACGAGATAATGGGGTTGTCGCGTCGATTTTCTGGGGGCTGTGGTTTTCCTGTCGGTGTGACGGGTGGCTTGGTTACCCACCAGCTGGCGTCTCGTGTGGGGCTCAGGGTGGGGTATTGGGTGGATGAAAACCGAGGTCCCCTAGGCTCGTCCCCCACCCCCACTTCAGTCTGTGTCGAGTGAGACGATGATCATAAAACCGGTTTTTATGCTCCCTGCGACCTTGACAGATGCCTCCTTTCACGCGATCGGTGACCACTGGCCGTCAGCATTTCCGGGGACTTCCTCAGGCTCCCTGGACAGTGGCCTCCCCCCTTTCTGCTTAGTTTTCCAAAGGTGCCACTTTGAAATTATTATGGAGTGATGCATATTCATTGCTTCTCTGCTCCTTTGTACTTACTCGTTTTCCACTTTTAGTTGAGTTTATTGGAGTGACATTGGTTAACCAAACTGCACAGGCTTCAGTCCTGACTGGTCGGCTGGGCATCGTCCCGCGAACCGAAAGGCCGAGGGTTCGATTCCTTGTCAGGGCACAGGCCTGGGACACAGGTTTCCTCCCCCTTGGGGGGTGCACAAGAGGCAGCGGAGTGGTGTGTCTCTTCCTCTCTCCCCCTCCCTTCCCCTCTCTCTAAAAATAAATATGTAAAATCTTCAAAAATACACCTAACCAGACCCCTCTGTAACATCATTTCTGCCCCTCCCCAAATTGTATTTCCACTTTCTTTCCCTACAGAATTTTATCCTGATGAAATAAATGTCTTTGTGTTTCAAAGCCTTATTAGTTACCTGTAATTCTCTGCTACAAAACTATGCATGTAAATTGAATTTTTAAACTTCAAGTACCTCGTGACTGTCAGGTCCTCAAGGGGAACATCGCCCTCCCAGGCTGAGGCAGCGTTAGAAACTGATCCAACACAACGGTGACGGAAGGAGGCGTGACTTGGGGTGGCGAACACACAGTACAGTGTTCAGATATCATGTTACAGAATTGTGCACTTGTACTGAAACCTATATAATTTGATCAGTCAATGTCACCCCAATAAATTCAATAACAATTAAAAAGAAGTGATTACACATCATGCATATATCACAACATTTGCTGGATGAGGTTTTTTTTTTTTAGACATTTTTTTTACCTTCACCCGAGCACATGCTGATTGATTTTAGAGAGAGGGCGGGGAGGGAGAGAGGGGGAGAGAAACGTTGGCAGCACCCAGAACCCTAGCACGTGCCCTGACCGGGAATCCAACAGCGACTTTCTGGTTCACAGGGTGATGCACCAGCCCGCTGAGCCACACCAGCCAGGGCTGACAGACGCCTTTTAGACACAGAAACCTCTCAGTTGAAATGTGTCTCTTCATGGGATGAATTGCGGAGGGAACTCGAGGGGCCTGCGACGCGTCTCTGGTCACACGGAGACCCTCCCCTGAGGGGCCGGCGAGGAGCCGGGGACAGAGGGATGTGCCTTGGAGTTGGGCTGGAGAACCGCGTTGGAACGCGGGCAGAAAATTGGAGTCGGTGCGCCATTTTCTTCAGTGTATCTGTTTTAGGGAGGAACACACGGACGCCGAGGGCTGGAAGTCGATCTCCTTAGAGCCAAGTGCCCCAGGGGGCGGCAGAGGGGCTGTGTTTAACTGGCCCCGGCTCCCCGAGGAACTGAGCCGCTCTCACTCTGGATGCCTGGCGCCCTGGTTCCTCACACAGCTGATGCACGTGGAAGAGGGCTGGGCAGGCTGGGAGTGGACGCTGTAGAAGGCAGGAGAGGAGGGTTTCTTGTAGGAGGCAGACAAGAAACCAAGTGGCATTGGTGGAGCGGGTTCTGGAGTCTGGCACTGGACGACAGGCGTCCCCCTGCTCCATCGCTGCCCCCTGCGACCCTCGGCAGAGGACGGCCTGCCCTGGCCCACCTCGTCCTCGCCTGCGGCCTGGGACTCGCGGTAGAGGCCTCCGTGGGCTGTGTTGGGAGGTACACGAGGGCTGGCGTGTGAGCTGAGCACGGGGGAGGGGATACCAGCGATGGTCGTCCTCAGAGGTCCCGGCGTCCCGGCGCTGGCCTCCGGACTGGGCTCGGCACGTGTGGGGCCGTTGTTCTGCATTTGTCTCACGTTGCGGCTCTTCCAGGCACCAGCAACGGCATGCGGGTAGCCCAGCTTTACGGGCAGCATGTGGTCTCGGGGATTGCTGTCGACCTCGGGCTTTGGGGCCCCCAGCATTTTCCCAGCGACCTCACGAGGACACGCAAACCCTCTGAGGACATGCCCTGGGAGGCTGGGCCTCTGAGTGCTGGAAGTTAGTCTGAGTGTCCTGTGAACCCCGGTTAGGGGTTGCACACAGGGGCGTCCAACCCGCGGGCTGCGTGTGACCCAGCACAAAATCGTACATTTACTTAAAACATGATGAGATTTTTTGGTGCGTGATTACATGTCGTATTGTATTTAATATGTGGTTCAAGACAATCCCTCTTCTTCCAGTGTGGCCCAGAGACACACAAAGGTTGGACGCCCCTGACTGCAGATGGTCACCATTTGGCATCTGCTGGGGGTCACTGCCACAAAACGCAGGTGAGGCCAGGGCTTCCAGTCACAACAGCAGAACACCCCCACCCTCCTGGCGATGACCGAGCTGTTGGGTCACACCGTTTTAATCCCACAGGGGCCGTCTCCTGACATTAAACTGTCCAAACAGTATTTATGTCTGCGGCTGCTCTGCAAGACCACTTAACCCCGCACAGCCGTTTAAAAGTAGTTAATGACAGCACCGGCGTGACTCGCCCCTGATGAGTGATCGCGCCGGCTCGACCTGGGCCGTCACGGTTTATGGAGGGAGGCACTTTGCCCGCGTCCTGCTTCAGCCGCAGCAGGTAATTTGAAATGAAACGAGACAGTTTCTACAAGCAGATTGATTTGAGAATCTCGTCTGTTCTTCCCTTTGACCCTTGACAAGTTGACACCACGAAGATTGTGACTTTAAAAAATGATTGGGTGCAAACACATTCAGAGGGACGATTTACCGGGTCCCGAGGCAAGGGCAGGGGCTGCGAGCGAGGCCGCTGGCAGGGTGGCAGGAGACGCACTGTGCAGGCGGCAGGTTTCCGGGTCATATTGATTACCTGACCGGTGATGAGTGTCCCCTCGTAACTCTGAGCGGGGGTTTCTGTTCCTGGTGGGGGACAAGTGGCCCAGTGTCCAGATGAAGAGGTTCAGTATTTACTTATCATGACTTTTATATTTTAATCCTCACCTGAGGACTATTGATGTTTATTGATTTCAGAGGGAGAGGAAGAGAGAGAGGAGAGGGAAACATCAGTCGGTTGCCTCCCATCTGCACTCTGATCGGGGATCGAACCTGCCACCTTCTGGGTATACGGAACGATGCTCCAACCAACTGAGCCACCCGGCCAGGGCAAGACACAGAATTTACAATACACTTATTAAATGTGTTTGATTCGGTTGGTTACGTTTGATTGAAAACCGCGGCTTGCTTAGGAAGGTGAGAAATTGAGTTTGTGTGTATGGATTTCACCTTTTTTTTTTTTTTTTGGTTGTTCCTGGATTTTTTGTGAGTGTGGCTCCTCACCCCCAGGAGGAGGCGCTGTGGCGGAAAGGTTTTGGCCCAGGAACGAACACGAACTCCCCAGGAACGGATGTTGGCTCCTAAACCTGCGGGACCTCGTGCAGATTTTCACAGCCACGAGCAGGTCACGGCGGAACAGCGATCTCTCACTTTATTTCGGCCCTGGTCTTCCAAGGCCCTGCTTCTCTCAGAAGCAAAGTTCGGTCCTGGACCAGTGCGGCCAAACACGCAGAATCTAAACACCCAAACCAGCAGGGAAAATGACAGCCAGGAAGGTTTTCTCAAGGAAGCGGAGACCTCCGTTCACAATTACCCACCGTTTATGCCGAGATTATCTTAAGGGCACGGCGACTGCGCTGTGGATTTATGAGCGTGCGGAATCGCCGCCGAGCGCCGGCGCGGCACCACCGATGGCCACGGAAACCCAGCCACCCCCTGCGGCCTTTGTGTTTTTGCTCTATTCTAACCGCTTGGTTTGAAATATAATTTTGAAGATGCTCCTGAAAAGCGGCACAAATTCCCGGCAGGTCTCCGTGTAAATTATTTACTGCCCTTCCGAGCCATATCTTCATTGAGCTATGTTAAAAGTATTTTGCTGGGATGTTTCTTTATGGGGCCCATTGGGTCTCTCGGACGGGACGTGTAATAAGCCCCGCACCCGTGAGGATGGACGGCCTGACCCCCGTGCCCCCGCTCGGGGAGACACGGTTCGAGATTGCTTTGTGAAATAAAGCTGTCGGTAACATCAACAAAATAAAAAATGATCGTATTCCAATACTCTCTGCTGAGGACCCTGACAGAGCTGAAATATGGAATAAAATTGAAAGTAGATTAGTTTTGGGTCTTAAGTCATGTTTTGACAAGAAATAGGAGAGGAGAACATATCTTTGAACTTTTAGTTTTAAAGTTTTTTAATGAAAATATTTATCATCGCGTAAGCTCCCTCTCCCTTGGCCACAGCGAGGCTGTGCAGCGTTAAAACAATCCTTCTCTTATGGTGGGGGGCACGCAGGCCACGGGACCTTCACACTCCACGCTGCGGAGGGGTCCGTGCGGCGTCCAACAGGGTGACACTCCCAAGTTCAGGAGCGCCCTGTGAGAGAGGAGCTTATGGAGGAGGCTGGGAAATCCGTCATTAATAAGCCACGTATTTCCCGGGCTGTGTAATGCATGTAAATGGTGCCGGCCAGCCCCTGAGGCAGCACCGCCGCGCCCGCCCTCTCCAATGGCCTGCATGGGAGAAGGGGGGCGAACGTGGCGGAGGGGCTGCGACAGTTTCCTACCCGGAGGGGCTTGTCTATGAATCGGGCGAAGTGGTGACGGACACGTGGTGTGGACGGTCAGCAGGTCAGCAGATGGCGTGGGCGGAGTGGTGGCTGCCTCCCCAGAAGTCTGCAAACACCCTGTGTCATCCTGCAAGACACTTAGCCCTTGAACTTGTGCTGCTCCTTCCCTGGGGTTCATGCACGGAAGGGCTGCGGAGAGCGGGTGGGCAGGACTCCCCCTGTCTCAGAGCGAACTTTCCTCTTTCCATACACTTCCCCTTAAAATGGGTCTGGGGCAGCTGGGCTCGGAGGCCCGGTGCCCAAGTTCAAGGCCAGGCTCCGTCACTGAGCCTATTACTCCGGCTTCTTTTAGAAAGGAAATCTCAGTGGACTTTCCTCCCTAGTAACTGTGAGGCCCACGATAGGGTTAAAACTGGTCTGACACGGAGGGGTGCTGCTTCTAGGCATGAAAACGTCCACGCACCCTAATCTCCAACTTCCCGTAGCCAGAGGTTTTCAACACAGACTGCAAAGTCAAGACTGTTCTGGCTACAAGTTCTGAAGAAGAAGTTTTTATAAGGTTTCAAACAAGCTCTCCTGAGGTATTTTAAAGCTGTCACAAAGGACATTAAAGAAAATTTTAGATGCATGTGAACACAGCTGTGTTTTTGAATAGCTGAGGGACACGCTGAGTCCCGGGAAAGCCCTGTACCGTCTGTCAGTCCTGAGTTCCTTCGTTAACAAGTTTTAACCTTGACTTTCCCAAGCAATGTCTTCACACAGGGCAGTGAATTACTGTCAGCACTGGTCTGGATGTGAATAACCAGTTATCAACGATCTAGGTGGAATTTGCATGTGCTTCACTCATGGCTTTCCTGTCAAATGTCACCAGTCCAGCGGGGCCCCAGGCTTCCTGGGAAAGGTCTGAGTTCATAGCAGAGGGCTGGGGACAGTCACATCCAGGGAAACGTGTCCTTGGCTGATAGGGGTCCCTGAAATAAGCATGAGGCGCCATCGGTTTTGGCATTCTAGAAGCTTAGGGAGGGGGGGAGGTAAGTATTGATGGAAGTTTCATGATGACGACAGCAGAGAACGGGAAAGGGGCTTTCAGGTCACTCCGTGTGGAGGGCTACCTGTTGACAGAGGTGAGGGGATGGAGTGCCCACAGGGGCGTCCGTTTACGCAGAAGCATCCCCTTGAATGCCAGCATGGGATTCGGGTATTAATTCTGCCCCTAAGAGCAGTGGCACCTTCAGCAGAAGAAACCAACAGCCTCAAGTCAAGTGTTTGATCTGTGAGACAGAGGCCAGATGGAGGTGGCTGTGCCTGTGTGAGTTAAGTGAAATGGCCCACAAGAAAGTGCCCAGCATGGTGGTGGACCCACGGCCACCTGCCCAACAGAAACCGGTGGCCCCCCTTCCCTCTTCTCCGCTCTGACCTGAAGGTGTCAACCTCATCGCCCCTTCACGTTCCAGGCGCCCACCGAGTCCATTCCACTCTTGTGGATGGGGCTGTCTAGGAGCTTTTCCCCCCTTCCGTAAACACCCCAGTTTCAGCTCCAGTTATTTGGTGTCAGATGGGGTGCCTGGCTCCAGGGAAGTGATGGCATGGCTCAACCCACATGTGACAGAGGGTGCGGGCAGAAGGGCACAGGTTCCAGGACACTTGGGAGGCAAGCCCATCGAGCTCGGTCCTGGCATGGGGAGATGGTGGGGCTCACCCTGGGGCTCCGCACCCCACTTCACACAGGTTCTGGGGGCTGGAGGGCAGTGGGGATGTTCCCTGTGGTGGGGACCCAGGAAGGAAGCCATGCTGGATCCGTTTCAGACAAGTGACATTCAGGGTCCCTGCTGCCGACGTTTTCTGTGACGCGAAGAACAGAGTCAGTGTGCACAGGTCTCCGGGTGGAATTTTATAGGAGCGGATGCCATGCTCAACACCCTCTTCTAAAGCAGAGTTTTTCATGCCTGGGCTCCCTTTATTCCTTGTACAGCAGCCCTTCGAGTCTGCGGACACGCGCACTGGAGGTCACCCCGCGGAACCAGACCCGGGACTAAAGGGAGGGCCGCTCTGCACCGAGGGTAATTGCTTCCTGAACGTCGACGGGCAGGCAGGCTTGTATAAGCCATCGTTAATTCTTCATGTAATTAATGTAGGAAATGCAGCTCCTATTAATGGAAAAGGAAACTCAAGCATCACATGGGTCGTGGCAATGAGGTGCACTTGCAATTACACATGGCAGATGACTGTACAAGCCACACTTTATTACACCAATAAATGTGCACACCAGCGAGGCCAAAGGAGCCTGCTAACTCGCTGTCAGCTGGGGAGCCCTTCCCCCTAAGACAAGAAAGGTTTTTGTTTCAAGGTAAATCACTGCATGTTGATGGAATAACACGCCCCATGACGGTTATCAGAGCACCGAAACTCCACCTCGGTGAGGACAGAAGGCAGAAGGAGAGACCCTCCCGTTCCTCGGGGCGGACAGAGAGGTCAGCTTGTCACTCCGGATGTGATGACAGCTGCCTGCTGGAGTCCACGGCAGATACGGGGTGGGGGGCTGTTTCTCAGGGGAAGCGCGCCCCGCTGCAGGCATCTCTGGGTTAACACGTGGCCGCGCGGACAGGTGCAAGGCCCCGAGTGCTGAGTGACAGGACCAATCGATACCTCTTTAGGTGTCTGCCAGTCACTCCATTAGGGAGGGAGACAGGCTGGATTAGTTCTGCCGCTTCTCAGAAGCTCGAAGGACGTGCCAGCTCTCCCCTCCCTGGCTGGGAGGGGAGGCCTGCCTTCATCTCCAGGAGGGGTGGGCGGCCTGGGCTGCAGAAGTGTTCGTGGGAACACCGAGGACATTTCTGTAAACAAACAAGCTGACCACGTGCCCCCAATTGGCCACCCACCCAAGCTCAGACGTCGCCAGCGGAGGCGTCCAAAGCTCAGTGATTCTGCTGAAAACACCCAGAATTTTCAGAGAGCCTTTCCCGTGGGTTAACCTGGAAAGGAGACCCAAACTCTCTCGGCCCAGGGAAAAGAGTAGGGAGGTTTATTTTTCCTTCAATAGCTACCAATTTTGAACTAGAAATCATGCGATTTCAATTTTTTTTTCTCCAGAATCTTTCATTTTCATCTCCCTCCCAGAATGCCTGCGTTTTTCCACTTTACAGGAGTTCTGTCACAACACAGACACCCGTCGCTCCGCTGGATGTAGGCGGGGAGGGTGTGGGGCCTGCCGGCGGGCTGTCCAGAGTTCTCTGCCCACACCTTCTCTGCGGATGGTGCTTCCACGGAAGGGCCCAGGGCATTCTCGGCTTCCTCTGAAGGGTCTGTGCACCCCCCTCCCCACACCAGAGAAGCGTGTTGGGACCCCAACCCACACCCAGCGCGAAGACCACCTGCCTGGGTTCTCCTTGCCGCTCCTGGGATGTCTTTCCTCGGGTGGCCAACAGGTGGCGGCCTAGACACCCGCCTGCAGCTGCCCCCTTCCCTGACCCCAGAAACCCTGCGTGGGTAAATTTAAGGACACAAGGGTGCGCCCTCCCAGGGCAGGCTGGCTTAGGCTTGGGTGGATTGTGCATGTGGCCCCTCAAACCGCCCCACGTGTTCCGGGAGGAGGAAGGCGGAACTGAGCGGGTAGTTCTGCCTGTAAGTTCCCACACACTGAAAGACAGCTTTGGCTGAATGCAGGGTTGTTTTTTTTGGGGGGGGGGTTGATTAGGGAGTGGTGCCCTGTCCCCGAAAAGCACAGGACTTGATCCCTGGCTGACTCCAAAGCACTCCCCCACCGTAAAATTGAGCCTCCTTCCTTGGACCACACAGTATCCCGGCATCATTGTGGGAACACTGTATAACCCGCTGTAAGACATTGCCGTTTATGAACAGCTTCTTGGCACCACACGCCAAAGGCCTCTCTGTCCCTGCACTCCTCCGGGGGCCGAGAACAACAGAAAAAGGGAAGTTGTTTCCCACGTGCGGGCTCAGAGTTTTTGTTTCGATAGCAGAGTGTCACTTTCGTTTTCTGGAGAAGCAGGAGGAGCACAGGTGTTTGCCCAGCAACTCATAACACACGCGCACACAGGCTGGCGTTTTCTACCTTACATGCACCTGCCTATTTGAGTGGTGGGCGCTGACGGAGCAGCTTCTGGTCAGAGGGCTGGTGGCAATGTTGTTCGCGGACAGACTCGCTTGTTCGGTGGCACGCAAGGTGACGGCAGAGAGAGCGGTTCTTCAGGGGGCGTGTCCGAAGTGTGTTTCACCCACCATTGCTGTCCCTTGGAAAAGTTCCCATAAAACGCACTGCTATGAGGGGGCAGAAACCAAAGATGCTCAGTTCCAGGCCATTCCGTGTGGCATTTGACAACCGTCGTCACAGGTGGTACAAGTTTTGTGGGTGGCATGGCGTCCGGGGAACACTTGCCGCCGATGTCGGTTTGTTTCTCCATCTGGTGTGCATCGTGAGGCTCCCTGGAAAGGAAAACAAATCTCCAGGGCAAACACAGTCCAGGCCCTGCTTTTCCCCGATAATGAGTAACTGCAGAAGGGCCACTAGCTGATTAATGAACTAATCAACTGATTAGTTCACTTTTTTTGCCTAGTCCTCTGCTAAGTGTCCTGCGGACAGTGAGACAGATTTCCTGCACAATTTCTCAGTGATGCTCCGGGTGTCTTTGGGTGTGGATGTCCGGCGTGTGTGGTGGACACGCCCTGTTGGGAGTCTCCATGGGCAGGGCAGGTGCTAAAGGTTCTTAGTTACCTATTGTAACGCAAATGCTTCTCTGCCCCTTCCTGAGAGTGTCTGCTTGAGAAGGGTGGACAGAACTCAGCTGCTTCCCTCCGGCTTCTCCCCGCCTCCGTTTCGCCCAGGTGTTCACACACCTGAGTTCCTCTCACAAAATGTCTTCATGGACTAAAGACTGGTCCAGAGGGGCTGCCAGTTTGGGCCACTTGTTCTCAAGGGCGATGTTTGTGTGATTTTTTTTTCTGTTAGCTCTGTCACACAGGAAAGAAAGCGTGTGATAGTTTGTCTGCCATGCAGGTCTGGGAGCACAGAGCCCGCTGGGGTGCAAGGTCATCTTCTGGGGACAAAGGTGGGATTCAGGCAGCAGAGCAGGTTTGGAAGGGTGGCCCTTTCTCCTGGGCTCTGAACTCACTTCCCAGAGCACCCCTGGGCTTTGTCTGGGGACTGTTTTCAGACGGTCCAGGTGCGCTGGGTGATGGAGAGGCTGACTCAACAAAGTGGACTCTGCCACACTTTGGGTTATAGTTTCCCTGGGAGAAAAGGGCTGTTTCTGGAACCTTCTGATTCTACGTAGTTTCCATGGCTCTGACACAGTGTCTATTCACCTAGACTTAAAGCATTAAAAAAAAAGGCACAGTGGCTTTAAGCAACTCACAAATAGCTTTCTCTTCATCCTCTAAAAGAAAAATGCTTCTGTAGCCTGTTGACCGACCTGATTTATTGGACCTGTGGTTATTCCACAAGTTAGATGTTGAAGACACAAATTCCCAAAGTGAAACCCTAGACACAAATGTTCCGCAGCACATTAATACGTCTCGTTTGGAAAAAGGTCTCGTGTGCAAGTCTGGGAAGTGCCAGATGCCACTGGGCTCAGCAGCTTCCTTGGCCACAAGCCTGAGTGTGACTTGCAGACCTCGGAAGGAGGGACGTGCAGGGTGCCCCAGAGGCACTGGACGCCTTGTTCCCAGGGAGGGTCTCGCAGGACAGGCGCGCTAAGAGTCTCACCTCGGGGGGCCCGGGTTCACAGATGTGTTCTTGTTCGAAAAGACTTCATCAGAGGAAGTGTGGACCTGGCAGGGCAAAGATGGTGAAGGGGTTTATTTCGAAGGGTGACACCTCTTTTAATTATACATCTTACCTTCCTTTCACAAAAACAAAAACAAATAAAAAAACCCCCCAAACCTCAGGCCAAAAAGGCAACAGGCAGGTGTAAGTGGTGAAGGAACATCTTAGAAGAAAATGCGTGTCACCACAAGTTTTAAAACGTGCATTTGGGGGAAACTAGAAAGAGGCGTCTAAAATGAGGCACCATCTCAGGCGCAGTTTAATGCAAGGATCTCACGCAGACTCCTGTTCTGAAGAGGCCCCTTTCCCCAAACAGGCTGGTGCTCCAGGGCCTGTGTGTAGAACTTACCAGCGGAGACCCTGACAGCGGGGGTCACGGGTGGCTCTGAAGAGCCTGCCTTCGAGGATGAACAAATGAGGTCATTGCCAGGCAGTTGTTTTATCTCGTGGCCGTCTCCGGAAGGTACTTACCTAGTGGAAAGTGGCACTTCTGGTGGCAAGCCATGCTGAGAAGGACATTTTCGAGTAAGAATGGGAGTGTGCAAGGAAGACCGGGGGTGTGTTCATTGGCGGGCATCACGTCCAGGTGTCAGCGGCCCTGGGCTGGGTGGAGGGCAGGGCCGGACCCACCCTGCAGAGGCAGCCTATGCTGGGCTGGGCATTCGGGAGAAAGAGGGTCTCTGGTTCCAGCTGGGCGAGTCTAGGAGACTCCGTCGGGTCTCGCATGTGGGGCTTATTCACATGTGTCCATAGTAAGATCGTGGATAAAAAGGCAAGTCAGAAACTGTGTGGAAAACCTGAGGATTCTCACTGTGATGAGGCTATGGGTGCAAAAAGAACTCAGGGTCTAATTTTCACTCCCTGGGGGTGGGCGGAGCGACCTCGGACTCAAACTCCCGTCCCTGCAGGAGCGTCTGGAGCCGGAGCGCAGCGTGGGTTGGGGTGCGTTTCTGCAGGAGAGAGCGCCCCCTTTCCGAAGGTCACGCCGTCGCGGTATGATCGGCTGATTTGAGGATAGAAGTCGCGGTGAAACCAGCAATGCGGCCGGACCGCGTCCCTAACGCACTTTGCGGTGTGGATGCGCTTCTTCCGCGCGAGAGGGTCGAATAAGCACGCGCTCAAATCACACTCCGTTTGCATTTGCAGAGCTCAGCCCCCACACCGCTCGGAGTAGCCAGCCTGCGATGGATGGGGTGGGGGTGGGGCGCGGAGCTGTGCAAGGGGGGCGCGCAGGGCCGCTTCGGGGGCACACAGGCCTGGGGCCGTGCCGCCGCGGGGGAGCACAGAGCTCATCCAACGTGAATAGATACATCCCGCCGTGGTCTGTGCGGTTTTCTGGGCAGGGGGGCCAGGCGGCAGCTCAGTGTGGCTGAGACTGGATGGCCCACCGGGGACCTTCGGCTGGGATTCCAGCAACCGGCCCAAGATCTCAGTGAGTCTCTGCCCCTGTCAGCGGAGCCCCGTGTAAGCACCGAGGGCGAGGACATCCTTGCCTGAACGGTCTGCTTTTTATTGTAACGCAATGTAGTGTCATTTGAGCACTATTCCTGGAGACGGTGCTTGGGGAAAAGGTGAGCAGCAGAGAGGACATTCTTTCTCCCTCATCTCACCGTATTCTTCAGCATTTTGCAGACTCCGGTGCATCTTAAAGAAAACCACGTATTTTAAAAAGGAGAAGGGCAACCCACTGAAAAGGACAAGAGAGAGCACTGGTTCAGAGAGGGACAGGTCGGCGCTGACCCGTGCTAACACCCACCCCTCCCCCATTCCCGGAAGTGGTTTAACCCCGGCCACCACCTGGGGTGCGGTGCCAGGGGGCACCCTGGACCCCGTTCTAAAGGAGCGGGCTGGCGTGGGGGAGGGGAGTGTGGGGAACGGGACAGTGAAGGGAGGGAGGTGCACCTTTTCATCGCTTCTGAATTTCCCTGCAGCCTACTTTCTCATAGAAACTGCGCTAGAAAACGGGTCCAGGTTCTAAAGTGAGGCCATAAAGCCTGTTTAATCTACGCTGCTCCACCTCGCTGTACAGAGAGCCTGTTAGTGTGCACTGCCCTGGAGCTGGAGGTCCGGGCGGTGGGCGTTACCAAGACGGCCTCTGAGAACTTACCCTCGTGGGAAAATGGATGGCAGATCCCGAGGAATCCGAGAGGAACTCCAGGGCCAGCTGGGGCCTCTCCGATATGACACAAGGACACCGTGTGCCCAGGGAATGTTTACCCGGGGAGCACCTGCTCTGTTCCAAATGACCAGGGACCATCCAAGGTGGCAAGCGAGAAAAGTCTGCTCTTTGTAGTAGCTTATATTTTACGCTTTCTACGGGTCAGGGGTGTCAAACCCATTTTCACGGGGGCCTCATCAGCCTCACGATTGCTTTCAAAGGGCTGAAGGTAATTTGAGGACTGTGTAAATGTGACTGCTCCCTAACTAGGGGCAAGGAGCTTGGTGCTGCCACCGGGTAGAAACAAGGTAGAGAGTTGGATTCAGCCTGCAGGCCTTGTGTTTGCCACCCGCAGTTTAGAATGTAAAAGACACAGCAAATCCGCTTTCTTCTATTACATTTGCAGGCAAAGTTTTCCCCGTGGACGGCACTTGTCGCCCCTTGACTGCTGGCCTTTTACACTGGCCCTAGGAGTGTCCTCCTGCCCTGGGGTTTTAGAATCGATGGTTCACAGGCTGGATGGGGGTCCCTCTTGGACACACGTCTGGGTGGAAAACACAGAGAAATCAGTCATGGAGTGTTTGAGGCAGGGCGTCCTCTGAAATCCGCGGCATTTTATTTCTGACACTGCCGCGTCTTCGGGGTCGTCCCTGCGGCCAGCAGCATCATCACACCGGGCATCTAGTCGGTGCCGACTGTATGCCCAGCCCTGTGCTTTGAGAAGCTCTACCTCGGAACTCCTGTTAACACGTTCCGGCAGAAACTAGTTTCTGCTAAACCTTGTTGGGGAGAACAGCACAAGCCAGCATCCCAGGGTTCTTCTTTTTTTTCTTTTTGTTTGTTTGTTTTTTTTTGTCCATCAGACACAGAGTACCCTGCAGGTACCAGGTGCTCTGCCAGGCGCGGGGGACTCAGTCTGGATGACAAGGAATCGCTGTCACCCTAGAACGTCAGGCTGGGAAGGCACATGGCTAGGCTAATGACTAAGGAATAATTATTGGAAACTTTGAAGCCGAGAATGACCAGATTTGTATCGTAAAAACTGTTGCTTGGGCAGTGGAATGGAGAGTGATTAAAGGGACAGGAGCTGAGGGGACCAGCTGGGTGGTGACGGCCCACGTGCAGGTACCACAGGAGGGGCCGGACTGGGTGGTCCCGTTGGGGTCAGAGGGAGCTGAGATTCCACATGCACAGCATATCACATTGATTCCCAAGTGGGTTTGCTTCCCACTTTCCTCTCCGAGATGGTACTGAGGCTCAGAGTCAGCCGTGGTTTCTGTTTTCTTAGAGGCGTGTGAGGCAGTGCGTGTGCGTGTGTGCGCGCATGTGTGTACATGATGACGGCTGGCCTCTTCCGTGGGATGGGCCTCGGTTTGTAGCAGATGAACTCGAGGGCTGGGGGCCGGCAGCTGGCTGAGTCAGATTCCGGCTGAGAAAAGGCTGATGGGAATGGTTTTTCCCTCATCTTTTTTTCCCCCTTGAATAGGGTGAAGCCCAACCAGAAAAGTCACTGGTGAACACATCCCTGGAGTTGCATCGCCAGGTTTACAGGTTGTGAGGTGGCCTGTCCTGGCGTTGACAGATGTGGCTTGCAGGTGTGCCTTTGGCATGAAGCTGGTTCCGGGTGGGGGAACCACTGTGGGGCTCCCCCCTCGAGGCGGTGCGCTTGCGCTTCATGCCGGCCGGTGGCACCCCTTTCTAGCGATCCTGCCATCTCCCCAGGACACGGTGACTGTCATTTGCGTGTGACCTACCACGTGGTGATCCCAAGCATTTGCCCCATTGGTGTCTTTATGACTCAGGTGCTCTGGAATGTCCTGTCTTTCGCTGCCCGTTAGCGAAGCAGTTGAATCATATTCAGGATCATACTCACATGGGGGCAGGAGTCGTTGCAGGTAGAAATTGAGAACACTAAGCTGTTGCCAGTGACCTGAGCTGGGAGGCTGTTTTTAGCTCAGGAATAACAGGCCACAGGGAACAGTTGTTGGTTGCCTGAAACAGGGTGTTTGGAGGCTCAGGAGGTCCTGCCCCAGGCTCGTCTATGGTGAACTCGAAGCTTCTGCAGCTAGCACCTTCTCTCCACCTTGCCCGTGAACCTGGCAATGGTGCAGGTGCCTGGCACTCTACTCTGACCAAACACTTAGTTCAGTGGCTAGATATTACATTTCTCATACCGCCTTTATGAAGGGGGTCTTATTTGTTTTTTATTTTTATTTATTTTAACGTATTTTTTTTTTTATGGATTCTAGAAAGAAAGAGGGGAAGGGAGGGAGAAAGAGAGGGGGAGGAGCATCGAAGTGAGAAAAAAGCCTGGATTGGCTGCCTCTCCCATGCGCTGAGTGAGCACCAAACCCACGATGGAGGCTCAGGCCCTGACTGTGAATTGAGCTGACGCCCTTGCACTTTGTGGGACGACGTGCCGACCCCCTGAGCCTGAGCCACACCGGCTAGGACTAAGCCAAGTTGTTTAGGACGCTAGGAGTGACATTACTAGTCAGACTGACAGTGATTACCTCTGAGACACCTTGGGGGCTGGCTGCTCCCTGCGCGCCCTGGACAGAGCCGCGGCACGGCCTGGCGTGCGGTGCTGCTGGTGTCGCAGTGGAGCATTGCCGGTGCTGCTGGTGTCGCAGTGGAGCATTGCCGTGCTGGAAACCCCCACGCGCCAGGACAGGCCGAGGGCCGGGGCACGCCCTCCTGCCACGCCCGCTCGGGCGCCTAAGGTTAGGAGAGAGAGTGAGGCTTCGGTGGGCTGCGCGTCCCGTCAGCGAGGTCTCTGGTGGCGGGCGTTAACGGTAAGGGTCTCAGACGTCATCGGGTAGTTTAAAAATGTATCAGTGCTGCAGCACTGAGTTTGTCTCGGCTGTTTCTGGAGCGTGTGTGCCACGTCGTTGGCGGTTCTGCGGGACAGTTAAAAGGAGGTAGCAGTACTGGGGGCATCGTCTTCAATGCAAAGGCACAAGGGGGTGATGCAGTCACTACGGCTTGGCGTGGTGTTGGGTGGAAAACGGATGTCCCTGGTCCAGTGCAGCGGGGCCCACCACATTTCCGGTGGAGGTTTCGAGGTGCCACCATCAACATCACTTGCTCCTGAACACGGGGTCCCGCCTCTGGTCCTTCCATCCACAAGCAGTCCCGAGTCCTCGGGCCTCGAGCCCTTGGGGTGGGTGAATAGAGCGTGTGGTAGCCCAGCGAGCATCCAGGAGGAGCTTTGTGCAGGAGGGACAGAAGGGGCAGGCCCAGTCCCACCCCCTGCTCTCCCAGGCAGGGCCCCTCCCGCCTCCTTCTCTACCGCCCCCCAGTGGCCTCCATGGAAAGTCCAGCCCCTTCTCACTGCAAAGTCCTCTTCAAAGCCCCTTCTCTGAGTCCTCTCTCTCACCTGCCCCCCTTTTTTTGTGGGAAAGGCTCAGGAGGGCTGAACGTAGGGAAACGGAGGGGACACAGGGTTTTCGGAGTAAAAAAGGCCTGGACCCAATTCCCTGCGCTACTCCTGACTTGGGACTCGGAGCAAGTCAATGAGCATCTTTGAGCCTCCTGTCCCAACCCCCTACCCCGTCCGTCTGTAACAAGGGTGATGCCGATGACGTCTGTAAGCCTCAGACGGCCATGAAGAGTGATTGAGGCAACAGTCCACTCGTGTCTGGGTGCAGACCCCGGCCTCCTCTGTGTTCTAGGCCTCTGCCCTGGGTGGGGCCGGTTCTGTGTTTAGCTTTGCTGCATCTATGCGCCCGGCCCACCCAGCCCGAGTGTCTGCATGCCTCTTTCTATTTCTGTGGGCTCCCAGGGCCTCCAGCAGATGGGGATTCTTCAATGTTGTCAAACCGTTTGAAATTTGGGCTCCTCCCTCCCTCCTTCCCTGAGGGTCCTCTGCTCATTCTTCTTGGCAAGTAGATGGTCAGCTCACGGGCCCCTCCCTCCCTCCTTCCCTGAGGGTCCTCTGCTCATTCTTCTTGGCAAGTAGATGGTCAGCTCACGGGCCCCTCACTGGGCCTCTGGGCCTGTGCGTCCCTGGCAGGGGGCCCTGCAGTCCCAGCTGACAAGGGGCAGGGCCTCTGTTCACGTGAAAACGCGTACGTGGCCTCAGAGCCTCTGCTTTGGCACTAGACACCGGGCAGGAAAGGGTGCAGGTGGTCCACATTCCCACGTGTGATCATGTTATCTCTTTCTGTGGTTTTCCATTGCGGGGCACGCGTGCCTGGCAGCCACACCGACCGGCCGATTGTTACTTGTCGTGGAAAAGTGCCGGCACCTGGGAGAGTCTCCAGAAATTCAAGGTCCCCCCCACACCCTGCCATCGGCCCTTCCTCTCTGGGCCCTGGTGGGTTCCAGCCACGATCTACACTCAGATGTGTTGGGGGTTGGGAAAAGCTGGAATTGTTTCCTCTCCCTTTGGTGCTGATTTCTTCAGTGCGTTAACTCTTCAGCGACATTGTAAGAGTGCCGGGGATGCTGTCATGCTGTCCTCATGTCCCCTCAGCTGGAGGGTGGTGGGTGGAGTGAGACCGGGGCTCCCTGGGGAGGACGAGGCGGCCAGAACAGCCCCCGGGCGAGGCTGCAACTTGTAACAGCACCGACGGCCTGACAACCACGCAGCACCTGGTGAAGGGAGCAAGGCGTGGGGCATGGTGTATGAGCGGAGGGATCGGTTCCCGGGAGTCTGCCCCGCAGAAGTAAAGCTGCCTGGGCGTTTGGCTTCCACGCACACAGGTGCCGCAGCTTCGCTCGAGGGGGTGGGAAACCGAGACCCGCCTACGGCCCCACGGCACAGAGTGCTCACATGCACGGCCGAGCATCACTCTCTGGAGTAGTACGCAGTCATCACAAAGGCGGAGTCCCAGCTGCCTCTGCTGACCTGGAAGAACGGCTGTGACACATTCCTAATGGGAAAAGCAGCCACTGAGGGCGGGGTTATGACTCCACTGTTGTCAAACTGGACCCCGCCCCCTTATAGCCCCCACAGCCGTTTAAGGGGCCCCGTGACCCTGGGGAAGAGTGTGCAGCCAGACGCTGCCCATGCTGTTTGCAGGCCTCGCCTGCTGGGGGTGCAGGGAGATCAGGAAAAAGCTGGCAAAGCCTAGAAAACAGTCCCGTGATGGGCCCGCTCCACAGACAAGGAGGTCACATACGTGCCACCCCTGGGGTCGCTTAAACGACGTAAGCAGTGAAAATGCCGAACAAGCAGAGACTGAGGCAGGAATGAGAGGAACGGTGGCTGGCAGGATCGGCAGCAGAAAGGCAGACACGGGCCCAGAGTGGCCAGGTCCCAGGGTCCAAACCACTGATGCAGGCACTGACCGCCTGGGGCTGGCTGCCCGCGGGTGGGTGGACGGCGGCCGGAGTGAGTGGGGAAAGCAAATGGGAATTCAGAAAATGAAAGAGAGGGCGCACACAGGGCCCAGCCGAAGTGAGGGCTGCCTGAGTGTGGTTGGTAGGGTAATCATGGGGGTGTGTTAATGTGTAGTTTTAATGTGAGCATTTCCCCTAAAGTGTTACACGGGTTGCTCTAGTGTGATGTCGTGATGTCACAGAGTGACATGCTTCTGATTCTGTGATCACAGATTTTATAATGACAAGGGGCTTACTGTGCCACCTGTGGTTAAAAAGTCACGTAGCGATCCCCCGAGGGCAGCGCAGGGAAAGCACAATTATTGTAAAAGCCACAGGTAGCAAGTGGTGCCCGGGACTGAGGACCAGCCTTCGCAAAGGGCGCCCCTCAGGGCCAACCGTGGTCATGATCCGAGGGTCCCTGGTGAGCCAGCCCCTGGAGACACAGCAACAAAAGTGCAGGGAGGAGGCAAGATCTCCTGAGTGTCATCCTGGCACGTCCCAGGCCTGTCCTCGGGGGGACTCGGGGTAGCTGCCTGTAAGCCCCTGGGGGACCAGACCCTTCAGCCCTTGGTGGCTGGGTCTCAGGAGCAAACCTGCAGGGAGATAGCTCTGGGGAGAATACCAGCTGTTCATCAGTTTCCTGCCGCAGTGGCTTTGAACTTGCATCCTATCATCTGAAACTCACTGGTGGTCTGACCGCCTGCCCTGTGACCTCCCAGGCAGCGGGTGTGAGACCTGTGTTCTCCGATGGCTCTGACTTGGGTCTCCCCTCCTTGTTTTTCCAGGCGCGCGTCCGTCCAGGCCCGAGCGCTGAACCCTGCCCCAGTGGGTAAGTCGTTCCGTGGCGGGAAACGGCCGCCAGAAATAGACGCGGGCCTGGAGCTTGTTTGTGACCACGGGCTGCAGCCTGGCGTCCAGGTTCTCATGCCCGTGGGGGCGGCCCACTTCCCCTCTTTGTCAGCTGCCCCCTGTCCCTGACGTGTAGCATTCCCTGGAGGCCACGATTTTCAACCCCTGTGCCCCGAGAATGTGTGAGCCACGCAACACCTGGCTGTTGAGTTGGGGCACTGACCTCCTTTCCCCCAGTTAAAAAGTGACAACGGCCAACACGACAGTTTTGTTTGTTGTGAACAAGCCAAAATTAGACCTATTTTTTTTGTCAGATTGGCAAGAAACAGTGTATTTTTTCGGTGCGCCGCAGGAGTTCAGGGATCAGCTCACGGTGCCGTGAGCTGGAAAAGCTTCAGCCCTGGCTGGGCAGCTCTGTTGGTGCTCCGTGCGCAGTGCCAGTGCACCAAGGTGGTGGGTTCAAATCCCAGTCCCGGCACACACAGGAAGCGACCAATGATGCATCAGTAAGTGGAACAACAAACTGATGCCTCTCTCTCTCTCTGAAATCAATTTGAAAGGAGAGAAAGCCTGAAAATTGCTGTCTTGAGGTACAAGCCCTTCTGTGTAGATAATCTGGGATGGCCAGGCCTGACCAGAGGGCTGGGAGAAGTCAGTCGCCTCGCACTGCGGGGGGGGGGGGTCCTGATGTGAGGACCGCCCCCCTAGCGTGGACTACCCTGGCCTGTGCTCCCCAGCTGGCAAAGACCTGGTTACTGCCGCGGCTGCTGCTGGTCCGGAGAGCATCCTCGACGATGGCTCTCATTATAGTTAATGAGCTGTTCGTGTTTCCATTAAGGGTTTTTTTTTTTTTAGGGTTTATAACCTGGTAAGAACAATAATTTGTTGTAGCCCCAGACTGCAGTAACAGGTGACTGGCCCAGCCACAGGGTTCTCTCTTATGATGCAGAGCAGGCAGGGGCCGGGGGCTCTGCCCGAGGGCGCAGCCTAGAAAAGGAAATGTGGGGGGCTGGAGATCTTTCCCTGTTTCTCTCTCTTATTTTTACAATCAAATGGGGAGACATCCTGACGTGCGGCTGGAGAGGGACAGGCGGTGATGGGTGGGAGCTCAGAGCCGCGGGGCGAGGGACCGAGAGGCCACGTGAGACTCTGAGTCAAGTGCAGAGTGTCCTCGTCAGCCTTGACCTTCCGAAGGCTCACCGGGGCCTGGGAGAGGACCCGGTGTGAGGGTGGGGCCGTCAGTCGCCTGGCAGGAGGTTGCCGTGGTGATGCGGGTGAGAGGCGGCTGGTGTGTGGGTTAGAGGAGACGTGGCCGGTTAGGGTGTCCTGCGGCAGGACCCCGACTCTAAAACCTCGCTTCTTCCCGAAGCCGTGCTGCTCGCCCTGGTGCGGAGTGGCGGAATCGCTGTCCAGTGTCCTGACCCTCAGGAACCCTTGACTGAGGTCAGTCGGGGAAGCCGGCCACCTCAGGGTTCAGGTCCTTGCTGGCTAAAACTCGGTCGCCAGGGGCGGCCCGGTCCGGGAACCTGTTGGTTGTTTGAGGACGTGACACGGTGCAGCATCCTCTCCCTGTCCCTGCGCACACAGTGTGGTCACTGGCGTATGCAGCTGTGGTCCCGGGGCCGGAGGCGGGATGGGGGAGGCGGCCGAGTCTGTCATCACTCTCGGTCTCTGCAATTAAACTCTCTTCTTGCAGCAGAGATTCTCGGACACCTGCCCGCATGGGGCTGGGATTACTTGTCACGGGGATTCAGCCTGCGTGGCTATAAAGATGGTGCCGTGTTGTCGTGTCTCCGAGACCCAGAAGCTCTGATTTTTAAACATCGGCAGCTGTGGACGCGCCCATGGCAACCTCATTACCGCCGTCCAGTCATGGAGGGGTTTGTGCTCCTGCGTGCGACTGACACCCTGACTCTTCTGTTTAATTCTTTTCTGGGGCTTAAAGGAGGCGTTTCAGAGTCACAGAGGCAGGAGGTGTGCAAGCCTTTGCGTCTCCGCGCTGTGTCCAGAGCACGTCTGGGAGGCCCTGCTCCCCCGCGAAGGCAACGGCCTCAGTGTGGGGACTGCCACCACGTGACTCGTGCCCACAGCTGACGGGCACCCGTCGAGCTATTCATTTGTCCTACGGGTGGGACCAACGACCACACAACACAGGTGGCGGAGACAAACACATTCCCTGACTCAGCAAAGTCCTCGCGGATGAAAAGGTGTCAAGTGGCAGCCAGGGCCACTGTCACCAGCACTTGTGCCACGAAGTCCCTGCCACCCCTTTACTTGGGGCTCCTACGGGGGCCAGATCAAGCCAACCGTCTTCCTGTTGCCTTTGCCCCAACTGGTCCGTCTACATTTCTCCCTCTTTTCCTGCCTCCCTTCGGGCAAACGGAACAGTGTCTGGTGCTGAGTGTGATCTCTGCTGACTTTTATCGACACCTCCGTGTGTGTGTGTGTGTGTGTGTGTGTGCGCGTGTGCCCGTGGCGGCTTCAGACATTTTAACTCATCACCGACCACCTTCAGACGTCACGTGACGTCCTTGCTCTCCCTCTGGTTAATTTTTGATATGATCACGAGGGGCGGAAATCAATGCCCGGCCTGTTCTGTTTATGTGAAGATTAGCTGTGCTCTGATTTACATTCCGAAATCAATGAGCAGGCCGCCGAGGTCCCCTCTGACCAATCGGAGAATTGACCGTGCGGCCCCCGGGTGGGTTGCCGCCGGGCTGGCTTCCCCGAGAGTCTCGTTTCTTCAGAGGCGACTGTGGGCTGTTCCCTCCTTTGAAGTGACTCATGCAGACGAGGAAAACCACGGGCTACCCTTCTTTGGTGGCAGGGCTCCATCTGACACTGGTGCCCTGCGAAGGGGCTCGGGCGGGGGTCCCTGACTCACGGTCTGTGAATGTGGACGGACTCGAGGGCCCCTTCTGGCAGCGCCCGCCGTGTGCTAGGACAACGCCCTTGGGCGCTGGCCTGTCCCTGGCAGAGGAAGTCCTTCCAGCCGTGCTGCCCGGGCATGCGTGCCACGCCCCACGAGCACCTTCGTGGTTGTCACAGAGGTGAGCATTTTACGGGGCCGGGCGGCTCCTGGGCCCGGGCCAGGCCTGCGCTGATGGGGGCTCGGTGCACGTCAGCTGCGAAGCACGGGCCTCAACGAGCGCCTGTTCCAATGCCATTGACGGAGACGCCGCCCGTGTAGACTGGCCACCCCGAAACTGGCGTCCTCGGCCGGGAAATGAGCCGCCGAAAGGCACGGGGTGATTGCGCAATTCTCAGGGTGCAACTCGTGCTTGTGCATTCAAGGACGGGTTTCGGTTTCAAGTGCTGCGTCCCGGACAGCCTCCCCCAGTGTGACTTCGCAAGGGTTCACAGCGCGTGTCCCCGCATGGCGCGCTGCATTTCCCAGGTGGCACTCCGGTGGCACGTCATGCCCTCCAGTAGGGTGCACCTGCGCAGCTGTTCCAGCAGAACTGACAGGTGGGAAGAGCTGTGGTCGTGAGGAAGGAAGCACAGGAATGTGCACTGTGTGTGTTACTCGGGACTGCGTTCCAAGGACGGTTCTCACCTATTTAACACACTCGCACACGTGCGCGCGCGCACACACACACACACACACACACACACAGTTTTTAACTGCCTACCTGCAGCAGCGCTCTCCAGGGTCTTATCAGGAAAAATAACCTTGAACTCACTGACATGAACGCCTCCCCCAAGCTCTGCACAGAGAGGCAGGATTGATGGAGAACGGCTCCGAGCATTTACTGCCCATCTATTTTTTAGATAAGTCGTCACCTACCTGTTGTCTCAGACACCTGGGGGAACATGGAGTTATTGCACGTCCGCTGTCCACGGTAGTATTGTTTCTGTCATCACTGTCTGTGGGGACACAACCGTGACATTGAGCCGTTTAAGGCAACATCTGGGTCTTTACTGAGAAGGAGAAAATGACATCAGTGAGGGGACTTGGGGCTGGAGTCCCCAGCTTTGAACTTGAGGCCAGGTCCCCCCCTGCACTGTGGTTCACGGCAGCCGGAGCGCTAGTGTGGCTGCACCCGACCTGAGGGTTAGGTCAGTGGGCACGTCGGCAGCGTGATGCAGGAGGGGCGACGTCTGCTTTCAATGCCCACGTTGACGGTTTCAGTAAAGAAATGATGGATTCCCCCCTTAACACAGAGCGGGGGGGCCAGCTCTGGGGGGAAGCCCCTCGGCGGGGACGGCCCAGGAGCGATCCACAGGTGACTCCCTGTGCTGGAGCCCTGGAGGCTGCAGTGTACCTGAGGTGCCGTCCCAGTAAGCGTGCACCTCTCGGTCCGTGGGAGGGGCCGACGGCCTCCTGGGAGGGCGGCTGGGACGCTGGACACGGCAGAGGCCCTCGCCTGGGGCCCGACCGGCTGTCCATGTCACATCGGACATTGCTGTCTTTGCGCCACGAGGGGTTTTCGGTGCCTCCGAGACGTAAGCGAGAGACATGAGGAGTGTGAGCTACACGGTGCATTTCCCAGGGGCACTGACGTCTCTGTTTTCCAGGGGCGGTCTTGTGGGAGAGGGAAAGACGGCTTCTGGCCACGGGGACAGACTCCGTCTTCCAGGTCGTTAGTGCACATGGGCCTGACGTGGGCCGGGCCCCGGTGGGGTCTCAGAGCGCCGGGTGTCAGAACCTTTTCTGCTGAAAAGAAGAGGCCCCGGACGTGTTTGCAAAGGCTGGCACGATGGACAGCAGACGGGCCCTCTCGGCGTGGGACACAGACCTGTGGTCAGAGCAGCTCGGGATGCGGGGAGCTCGTGCCGGGTGCTGCAAGGAGGGACGCAGCGCAGCTGGCGTGAGCTGGCGTGGGTCAGCGAAGGTTCTCTTTTTGTCCCACTGGCCGGGGCCCCACCTGGGCTGCAGGGCGGGAGGGACAGGGTACAGCTGGGGGGGGGGCTGGTGTCTCCTCTCTGCCTGAGTCCCTCCTACGGTCACTGGGGGGCCGATCAGGGACGGGAAAATAGCTGTCCTGATGGTGTGAGTGGAGGCGGAATAGGTGCCAGCGGAGGGAAGTGCCGAGAAAGGCAATTACAACCCTCAGGAGCAGGTGCGGGCTGCCTGACACGGCCAATCCTTCACGGGGCCTCTCTGAGGCTCCTCTCATTAAAGAAGAGGTGAGCGAGCCCATGCCAGGGACCTGGCCGTCGGGGTCGGGGGCCGGGCCGCTCGTGATGGATGGCGGCGCTTTGCGGAAAGTGCTTCACGTTACAGTTTTTAAACTCCCTTCCCCGAGGATCTCAAGCAAAAAACCTGCCCTTTCTCCACACGCTCCGGCCCGTTTTGCTGCTCCACTTGCCTGGCCCCTGGCGGGCAGCGGAGGTCACCCAGGAAATGGATTATTGACTCTTCCTAAAATATTGCCTCCAGAGACGGTGAGCCCGGGTCAGCCTGGAGAAATGGGATCTCGGCTAATCCCCGTGGCTTGGGAGAGTTTCGGCGAACACAGAATTGCAGCGTGGGGGTGTGCTCCCCATGATTGACACAAACGTCGGTGCAATGAGGGGAGTGCTCTCTGCAAGCTCCCGTGGGCCGAGTGACCACCTCCTCTGGGGGCATGATGGATGTCCTCAGGGCTCCAAACTGCAGACAAGATGAGGAGGCGGGTTTGCATTTTCCGAGGGTCTGAGGCAGCGGTTCTGGGTCCTGCATCTCAAAGACAGGCTGTACCCCTGGGCGGGGGGCCGGGGGACCGTGGGGGGGTGGGCTTTCAGGGCCCACCCGGTACAGTCTCGCTCCGGAGCAGGGCGGCCGCTGGAGCTGTGGCCTCTGAAGCGACATGCTGGGCGTCCTTCTCAGTCTGACCTCCTCACCCCCTCACCCCGCTCTTTCTGTGCTGGTGTGTTCTACCCTGCACCCGACGGGGAAGGCGCCCAGTCCCTCGTCCTCGGCCCCTGTGTCCCGAAGTCAGTTTGCGTCTCTGATGACACCGCTGCTGGAACGGGCCTCAACCGGTATGTGGGTGTTAGCCACGTTTATTCTCAGCCCCGAGGGAACGACCAGACGTCTCCCTGCAAAGGGGTCTCGGTGTGCTTCCTTCCGGGGTGCTGCCCTAGGGCCCTCCACTGTGCAAATGGTCCCTGAAATGCGGCGTATGCCCCCTGTGACCTTGCCAGAATCAGAAATCTGCGGTGCTCCTGGCTCTGAGGATGGGGGTGGGGACGCGGGACCTGCTGCGTGCGTGATTTATAGGGGAGGAAACTCGCACAGGTTGAGGGCGCAGGCTCGGAGGGCGTTTCCCGATAAGGGCCTGTGCCCACAGGGTGCTGGAGCCCACCCAGCCCTGACGTGTGGCTCAGGACGAGGGCCTCGAGGGGCGGGGTCCGCCTGCGGCGGCTTCCACTGCGCCCTGCGGATCGCACCCCCCCACTGAGGGTGAAGTCAGGCTGGAGGACGGCAGGAGAGAGGTGCAAACCAAACACTGAACAGGGGAAAAGGCCTTGCACCTCTGTAAGGACCGTCCTGTGGCTGGGAGCCTGATGCGACGTCCCCCAGGGCCGGGGGCTCATGGCCGAGCTCTGGAAACCCACCTTTATTCCGGCTGCACGAAGTAGCCCATTTCAGCAGTGACGTTGGAAAAACACCTTTTCAGTCATGAGGCTGGAGCCTGGACGGAAGCAGGAGCTCGGGTTTTGACTCCGGGAGAGAGGCGGGGACAGCCGGGTGGGCGTGAAGATGGTGGGTGCAACGGAGACACCCAGTCCCTGACCTGCTCTGCTGCGGGGTGAGGCCACGCGACCAGAGGAACGAGGCGGTCGTCAGCGGTGTGGCTGAGTGGCCCGGCGCCCCCGGGCACTTTCAGTGAGGCCTCCTGGCTTTCTCCATGCTGCCACAGTGTCCGTTTCACATGTGGCGCCTTGAAAACCAGCAGGGACAGCACTGGGGGCTCCGGCTGGCAGGCCAACTCTTGCTGTTGCCATGATGCCGAAGAGACAGAGGCTCTGGGCTTCCGTTTTCGCTGGGCTGGACGTTCGTCCTGGCCGTCCCGCCTCGGCCACCGGGAGGCAGTGCTGCTGTCGCCCCTGGAGTTTTGGGGTCGACTCGGGAGACGCCGAGTGTCACCCCGACCCCCAGACGGCAGGCTGGCGGGCGGCGCAGGCGGACGGGCCGAGCCCGCCAGTGTCCCGCCGCCTGTCTGCCTCGAAGGCGATCCATCAGCGCTGGGACCCGCCGGAGCCCAGAGGTGACAGGGAGTAACGCCGCTTTCTCTTCCGCAGACAGGGGCAATAACTCCTCGCTCTCGGGGGACAGACTGTAAAAGCCAATAGCCGGAGCCATGAAGCGGGCAGCGGGGAGGGTAGAGAACGGAAAATTAAAGCGGGAGCGGAAATCCTGCGTCAGGCTTCGGGGAGACGGGGCGACCCTCCCCACGTCAGCCTTCTGGTCGTCTCAGGGTCAACCTGGGGCTTGCCGGGGCAGGGCGCTGGTTGCTTCGTTATTTCAAGCTGATTATTAAAATCAGGCGGCCGCCCTCCATGTGGGTTTCTGCCTTTTGTGTACATTTTCCTAGTGACGGCTGTTAAGAGCTGATACTTAGTGTCCAAGCATCTTTGAAGTCACTGTTGGGAGGCACATATGGACAATGTGTTTTGAAATATCGCCACAAAGGCAGACATCTGAGCCCACCAGGGCGCTTAAAATGTGTAACAGCACGTCTGTTTTCCCCCCTAAACTTGTATACTCACGGCACCAGGACACCAGGGCGTTCGGCGCATTTCCAAGCAACTTTCAAACCGACCTAAATGCTTGTGACTTCAGTCTCTGAGTGACAACCAGTGACACACCCACAGCTCTCGGGGTCTGTGGTTTCAATGAGTGAGAGCTTCCTGGTCCTGGGCCGCATGAACAAATGAGTTTCGAGGGGGCCCAGAGCCTGCTTTCAATGAACGTGCAGCCCACGGAAACACTTCCGAAAGAGGGGCCTCGGAACGCGGCCTGCACTGGGGGAAAGGCACTCCCTTCTCCAGCATTGGAACGGGGACTGGCGTTTAGTTAAACCTCGGCGGGCTCAGTTCACTGCCGGTGACAGGGCAGTCACTCGAGCCACAGAGAGGTGGACGCGACAGTCCATTTGTCAGGTGGCGACAGGAGATCTTGTTAGAGGGGCCAGCGTGGGGGTCAGGGCGAGCCTGTTGACAGCTGCGGAAGGGAAAGAAGTGAATTCATTCTGTTGCCGGCACTTTGTCAAGCGCCGGGGGCTCCCCATTGAGAGCCAGTCACCCATCCCGGGCTCACGGCCCTGGAGGTCACTACCTGGCCATAAATCAGGGCGGCCCGGCCACCTCCCGCCCCTGGGGGCGGAATGAGAAGGAGGATGCTGCCGGGTGTGAGGATGACTCCGAACGCCCTGCCACGTGTTGCTGCCCCGCACGCCGCGCGCTCAGGAATCGATCCCCCGGACCCAGTCATTAAAATGTGCAGTTTTTGTTTATTGAAACGGAGCAATTAAACGGTTCAGTTATGCCAGACCTCACCTTTTCTGATGAAAACTATTGATTTCTTGCTACGGCTTTATAAGCGACAATATTTTTGATTACTCTTGACAAACCTCCTTGGAGTGTTAATTAAAACCGCACCACATGAGCAGGTGTGGGAGATCATTAGCCGGCATGGACCACACGCCCTCGCTCACGTTCTGCAGCCCTTGCATAATAAACGGAGCCTGGGGTGGGGGGCGGGGAGGGGGGACAATATCTTCATCAGCAGAATTAGTGTCTCCCCTTCTTAAGAAACCAGGTGACGTCCCATCCCAGGTACCTGGGGCGGAATCATCAGCTCACTCCTGCCGCGGCCCTGGATCCCAACGTACTTTTTATGTTTTGCTTTCATTGTCTGAGTGTTCAAGTGGTCGCTGTTTTTGTTTCCGAGGCAGCAAATATTTCAACACACATTTATACAGAAAACTGAGGAATCAAAGCTCTCTGTGAGTGTATGCAGATGCAGTTATGAATATTCATATGATTCCATTAAACACTTAAAAACCCCTCAGTCAGAGATCTGCAACACAATTTTGAGAAATATTTTACTACTTGTCTTTGGGACTTGAATGAAATATGAATATTTGGGAATATGTTCTCTGAAAGACTACATTCTATTAATTTATCATCACAGCTCTTTTTTGGGGTTATTTTTTTGGCTTAATACCTACTATCGGGTTGTTACATTTTAAAAATTAAAAATCATGATTATTTATAACACGGAGGCAAATACTATTCACGTTTTCCAGAAACAAATGGTCTGTACATTAATGCTATTTGTTCTGAAACATGATTTAATGATGAGTTCATTACTGTGGGCGTTCTTGTACAACACAGAGAGTGTAAGTCACTGAAATTGGATTTAAAACCCTCTGTGAGCGGATGCACACCCAGGGCCAGGCGGCTGGTGCTCCTCAGACTCCGGGGCCGTGCAGAGAACTCGGAAAGGTCATCTGACTCAATCCCTCGCTGCCAAAGCAGCTGTTTAAAAATGCACTAGTTTTCATTAGTTTGGAATTTCAAAAAGGACTAATGAATTTATAAATGCATTATTTACAATATTCTGATCATGTGTGTCTAGCTGGAGCTCACTGTTAGACTTTGAAATAAGTTTTTTTTAATGTTTAAATCTCAACTTCTCTTAGTAGAGAGACTCATGGTTTACGAAGTCTCTTTCTACTTTTATTCTTTCATTTGATTAACACCCAAGCTGTGCATTTCAGGAAATGGTTGTATACCTTTTTCTTATAAACTCCTGGCTCTGCTCACGCACTGACTTAGTAATAATGATACGCTGTAACTATTTGATACCATGTGGCTGTTTCGTAGCCTCTGCCGGGCAGCTCCCAGAGAGTGGGAGTAAGCCCCGAGCTTGTCCTTGTCTTCTGTGGGCGGGGAGGAAGGTCAATGTCATGAAAGCTCTAATAGAGTGCGTCAGCCCGAAAGTCTGGCCCGCACTGTAACACGGTGCAAGGCGGTACCTGCGATGTCACTTAAGAAAGTGTTGTACATACTACACAGAAAGCAGCTCCGCAGGATCTCGGAACCCTAATCCGAGGAACTAGACCTATTCCTGCACAATGAACTGTCCCTAAAGTTAGCGGTCTGGGGCAAAGACACCACCTGTTTTGTTGGTCCGCTCGGAGTTCATCTGCCGGGAGGCTGGTCCAGGGGCCGGAGGGTCCACTTGGAAGGTGCTGGGTCGAAGGTTGGTGGTCTCGGGTTGGCACTGGCTGTCAGCTGGGAGCTCAGCTGGGGCTGTGGGTTACGGGGGGCACTCCATGTGGGCCCCCCACCGGCTGCCCGGGTCGCCTTCTAGCAAGGCAGAAGGACACGGTATATTAAAATTTGAGCCTTGGGTGTCCCAGAGCACCACCCGAGCCTTGGGTGAGGCTGGCTGAGGCAGTCCCGGGGGTCTACTCAAGTTCAAGCTCCCCCTGGAAGGGAGCAGCTTCAAGGTCAGGCTGCCGGACAGGGACCTGCTGAGGGGCTCGGGGGTGACTGGGGCGTGGCCGACAGTGGACGATACGGTTTGCCCCAGAAATCACAAGCCCAACACCTTGGTGCCCTCGTGCTGTTTTGGATATGACTTCATTTGGGGGAGGTGAAAAGCAAATAGAAAATCAGATGGAATTTGAACTGTATTCTTTCAACGACACGTCCTACTTGTGTTTCACTTCAGAGAAAAGGCACAGAGAGAGGTGGTTTTCAGTGAGACAACTGGCACGAAGTCACTTTGAAATGCGTAGGCTGCAAGATACGATACAATGAGGACTACAAACCAGGGCTTTCAAAAAAGTTACAGCAGTTGCGCCCTGGCTGGCGTAGCTCAGTGGATTGAGCCTGGGCTGCAAACCAGGCATCACAGGTTCGATTCCCAGTCAGGGCACATGCCTGGGTTGCAGGCTGTGGCCCCCAGCAACCACACATTGATGTTTCTCTCTCTCTCCATCCCTCCCTTCCCTCTCTAAAAATAAATAAATAAATAAATAAAATCTTAAAAAAAAAAAGTTACAGCAGTTGCCTCGTCAGCACACACTGAGCCGTCCTTTGAAAACCAGTTACATCCTGACGAAAAGGAGCCACAGTTTCAGAAACTCTAACTGCCCGGTCAGTTGCTGTAGACTGTTACATCGGAAGCTCGAGGTGCTGTTTGCTCTGACAGTCCTGTCTGATGCTTGCTGAAACCTGAGATTTCCGCAGAGAAGAAGTGCGTGTCGGGGACCTTCCATTCATTCCGTGGATACTGATCATGCTTCCGCAGTGAGCCAGGTTCTGTTCTAGCCGCTTCAGAAGTTCTTCTCAGAGAGGTGTTGTCAGCGTACACCCTTCTGCACACACCCATTTTATTTCACAGATGTGATGTCTTTTTCTGTGTCCTTGTCTTTTGAACTAATGTATAGGGTTCCTTTGTCTAATTTTTAACCGTGAAAATAGTTAAGTGACAGGGAATTGTTAGGAGTGATCAGAAGGTTCATCTTGCTCCTGGTACATAATTAACCCCTACATGGAGGTTGGAATGTTTGGTGTAAATTGTTCAATAGAACCTAGAGACCTCTTTATAAAAAAAAATCAGTAGCCATCTACTTAGGTACTTTAAAAGTCATTGTTGAGGGTTCCTATCTGCAGATATAACAACTGGACAGAACCCCATTCTCAGCATGAAGTTTCTGACACTAATATTTCAACCAACATTTGTTGAAGTGTGTCCCTCGGTCCTGGGCAGCTCGGCATGGTTCGTTCAGCCTCAGGAGAAGTCCCCGTGGTGCCGGTGGGGCCAGCCCACTGCACAGGTGACCTGTCTGCTCTCCCCTCTCCCTGCAGGCGCACCCTCACTGGCACCACGCCATCTGGGTGCGCACACTGTGATGCTTGCTCGCTGCCCCCTGTCTAAACCATGTGCCCTGGGGACAGCAGTCACAAACGCCACTCAGGCACGAAGCTCTCCCAGGCCACCCAACGCAACCCCCCTGTGAGACATGGCCGGGCCCCCCACAGGGAGGTGTCATTACATTTCTGACGTGAACAATCTGAGATTGAGTCATCCTACACCCATTCTCCCGTTTCCACGTCTTCTGCAGCGAAGTGAAATTCCATTTCTGAAACTGTGTTTACACGGACATAGTAAAAAAACCCAAAAACGATAGCAGCCGCCCTGCAGGGCACCCAGGTGCCCGTGGGGTGTGTCCACCTGCTCAGGTGGATACGTGGAGCGCTCTCTCTCTTCATGGTGGCATTTGTCACTCCTGAATCGCCCCGCCTCGTGCCTGTCGGAGGGACACGGGGGCTGTCTGGTTAGAAGGTGCGCACTCAAGGCAGAACACTGTACAGGTGATGCAGACGGTGCTTCCAGGGACCCGTCTCCTCCCCAGCCCGCCCGCCCCTGGCTCTTGATTGGCAAGGGGTTGCTGGGAGCTGTTGGTCAGCAGAGCCTGGCTCCCTCGGGTCTGTGGCTCTCCCCTGTCCGCCCGCCCCACCCCGCCCTCTCCCGGATCCGAGAAGGTCCCGCCTGCCAGTGGCACTCCCCAGGCCGCCCCGCAGAACTTTGGCACTGATCCCCTGCCCTTTCCAGCAGTGAATGTGACACCCACCTTGGAGAGGACTCTGGCAGGCAGCCACGGGGGAGGCAGGTGGCTTGGCTGCGACCGGATAGAATATTCCAGCACACACTGGAAACTTCTCCTTGAGGTCCCCAGAGTGGGTCTGGGCTCTTTGCTGGGACTTAACATACGTCAACTCTTGTCCGGCGGCTGTCAGCGTTGGACGGACACAATGGGCCGGCCAGATGGCCCGACAAAGCAGACAGATGCTCGCTGCCACGAGAAGCTGTTTGTGGCCCCGGGGGCTCGGGGGCCGCAGTTCACACAGTGTCGGAGCGGAGCCCCTCGGCTCTGTCCACGAAGACCGGCCCCTCACTCACCGCCACCTCACTCTCCAGCCCTGGGAAGTGAGCCAGGCACTGAGTTAGGACGCTGTGTGACGTCAGCCAGCCGTGCCGTTTTCAAGTTTCCGAGCTACGTGCCCCCCGATCCTGTGTGTTGACCGTGCCCTGCAGCCCGGACCCGGTAAACACAGAGCAGAGCCTCGTGTCTGGTGGGAGGGAGTCACGGGTGGGGGGGAGGGTTCCCCACTATCTGCCTCTGCAGACAGGCCTCTGGCCCCCTCCTCGAGTCCTCTCGGGGGACATTCATGAGGCAAATGGCTGTTTCCTTCCTCCCGGTGGTGGTAATGTCAGGGCCTGTCATGTGCGGGGTTAGTGCCCATGAGTGATAAACCCACACTCCCCCACTTCTTCCTCTGACCTCCTGCGTGAAGCCCACAACCCCCACTGCGCAGTGCACCTGGATGGTGCCGGTGCCAACCGCCATGCAGGCCCGAGGGGCAGCTGAGGCCTGGCTCAGGGACTCTCTGGAAGGATTGTATCTGCAACGAGCGTTGTGAGTCACTAACGATTTCTTCTGGGATAACGCACCTCAAAGAAAGAGAGAAAGAGAGAGAGAAAGAGAGAGAGAGAGAGAGAGAGAGAGAGAGAAAGAAAAAGAAAGAGAGAGAAAGAAGGAAAAAGAGTCCCTGCTAAACACAGCAGCTGCTTCAGAGTATCGGGTCAGCCCAAAAGTCCATTTAGTTTTTCCAAAAATAAGACACATTTCTCATTTTCACCAGCAACTTCATGGATTTGGATGTTCTGAGTGTTCGCTCCCTCCCACTGTTGGCTGCTAGTGGGCAGAGGCCGGGGTGCTAATGTCTTCTGATGCCTAAGACAGCCCCACGGCAAAGGATTATTGGGCCAAAATGTCAGCGGTACCAAGAAACTTCGCAGACCACCTTTGACACATTCGATCAGACACAGCACCTTTTCCACACACTGCTCAAATCTTTTTTTTTTTTGCATTTCAGTTGGTTTTTACCTTTCTCAAAAAAATAAAGCATACTATGTCAAAAGTGTTGTATATATTCTTCCATCTTCAACATAGAAATGGCTGCACAGAAATTCACCAATTTTGACAAGCAATCTTTTGAAATGCACACTGATTGACAGCGGTCACAATACAACCTGACAAAACTGTTTCAAATGCAGTTAAAGGCAACCAAACACCACTGGAGCCGTTGTAAAGAAAAAAAAAACCACGAACATTTTGGCCAGCCCGATATAACAAGGACAGAAAAGACCCTTACACCTGTAAGCTCAATAATTATTTGAGTAAATATTGCCTGTATGGATAGATCACTTCAACCTAATTTTACGTCACATTTGGGTTGCATTTTGTACATTTGAGAATAGTTAAATGGCATTTGTTGCCTCGTTTCTGAGTGCCCCACTCGGAGCTTTCTGATGCGTGTTTCAGCACGGGTGAGCTCACAAATTAAACTCAAGGGCTTGAGAAAATCTGACTTGCCGGCCTCTCTTCTGCAGAAATAACCTTCGCTTCAAGTCAAGGTCGAGATCGGCGTCAGACAACGTCCTCCGCTGAGACTCCAAACCGAGTCCTGTGATTTGTGCAGTCCCCAGAGAAGGAGGGATGCTGGCCGTTGGGACACGGGAAAACGGGCACTGCCCTCCTGTGGGGACCCTTCCATTGTCACGGCCGTCCTGCAGAGTCAGGGCCTCTCCATGAAGTTGTCCAGAAACTGGTTTGGATCGCCTCCATTGCATGGGGTCATAGATCTTCCTTACACCGTCGCCTGAGATCCAAACCTCCAGCTCCCATGTTTCGGTCTAAAAACAAATACACGTTGCTCATAAATTGTTAAGTGAGACCAGTTAGGTGTCGTGTCCGTGACGAAGCACTGGAAACTCTCCCCTGAGCCCACGTTGGTCAAGGGCTGTGCGGCGCAGGCGGCGGTGTGGGGGCGTCCCCGAGGTTGGAACTGGAGAGACCGTTTCGTGAGTGGTTGGCATGCGTGGTATTTTCTGTGGATGCTCGGAGTGACTGCTTTGGGGTGTGAGGTACACAGAGAGAGAGAGAGCACAGATGTGAAAATAAAGTCAGCCAAACGAGAGCTCCAGCGCCTGCCAGGGGTCACGCTCTGTGCCCGCGGTGGACCCGCTGCTCCCGCCCGCCGTCCGTCCGTCTGTCCGGCTGCAGGCGAGCGGCCACTTTCCTGTTTACGCCTCGGCAGCGGACCCCTTCCTGCGGCGCGCCCTCGGCCCCAGGTTTTTCCGCACACCCCAGGGGTTGCCTTCCTCCAAGCGGCTCATTATTTATCATCCAAGTAAGCCCTTGGAATTCTGTTAATTCCTGTTTGACTTAGCACGCGCACAATGCTATCATTATCCAGGAGAAGATAATGCTAAGTTGTGACTGTCACCCAGAGCGCTCATTAAGCCACCTCTGCCAAATGGACCTGGTCAGGCATCTGGGAAAGGGGCCCAGGCCAAGGTGATGACCTTCCAGCCCTGGGGTGCTGATCCCAGGTGGACGACCGCTAGGACCTCTGAGCTGTTTGAAGACGGCTGAGGCACTTCGCTGTTATGAAGCGGGTCAACATTTAGGAATCTCTGTTGCTTCAGCCAGATCCTGAATCCGTCACAGTTCGGCTGTTTGAGCCTTTCTGCGTCTTTGGTACCCAGACCCCCTCCGTTCCTCCTCTCTCTGCTCCTGATTGGCACTCTGGGGACGAGGAGAAAGGGGAGTGTGCACACGGCAGTTTGCTGACTAGTCTGTCCTCCCCAGGGCTGTTTGCATTTTAACACAAGAACAATTCTCAGGGAGGGAAGCACAACTCTGGGGCTCGGGTGACAGTCCATGTGGAAGGAGAGGCATTTCTGGGGCCCACGCAGAAAGTTCCAGGGCCCCGGGATTGTACCGAATCAGAACTTGTTTCTGCGAAGCCCCATCACCTGCATTTGTGGGAGGGAGTGGCATACCTTTCAAAACGGTTTAAATTCAGAGACAGTCTGAGTTCAGACTGACGTCCTGAGAAGGCCTCACTCCGGAAGCTTTTCTCCACCCGGCCCCCCACCAAAGTCTGATGGTCTCATTTCCTTATTCTGTCCCAACAGAAAGGGTGTCTCAGTTTTATCTTCTCATTTCTCCTAAAACACACTATCCTTTCAAACATTTCTGAATTTCACTTTTATGAATGTTATGTACTCTTTTAAATTTTATTGACTTTAAAAAAAATTTTTATTTTAGCCCTGGCTGGTGTAGCTCAGTGGATTGAGCTTGGGCTGCGAACCAGGCATCGAAGGTTCGATTCCCAGCCAGGGCACATGCCTAGGTTGCAGGCCATGGCCCCCAGCAACCACACGTTGATGTTTCTCTCTCTCTCTCTCTCTCTCTCCCTCCTTTCCCTCTCTAAAAATAAATAAATAAAATCTTAAAAAAATTTTTATTTTAATTGTTGTTCAAGTACAATTTTCTGTCTTTTACTCCCTTCCCAGCCTACCCCTGCCCTCCCCACCTCCCTCCCATTTCCAGCCCCCCCCAGTTTTTGTCCATGTGTCCTTTGTGCTTGTTCCTGTTTATTGACTTTAAAAAAAACACCCATTTTTAAACCCAAACCTTAAATGCCATCCAGTTTTCAATATTCCCCCGTTCACTTAGTCCCATAAACAGGCCCTACATGCACTGGGCATCAGTCACCACTCGAGTATTTTGGGAATAAAAGTACAAAACAAAGGGTGATGGGCTCTGGTTGAAACGCCGACAAAAGTGTGTATCCTGAGGGAAGAACGTTGCTAATGTGCGTTGTCCCTCCTGTAACACTTGCGATACTCATGTGGAACTTTTCCCTTAATTGTCACACTGAGAGGAATACTTTTGCTCCGTAGTATTTGGTGGAGAGACCGTTCAACACTCAGCTGTCCGATTCACAAAGAGCGCCAGGTTAAAGTGGGGAAGGCCGGATTAATCTGACACTGGGTTTCCCTGAACACACCTGATAGCTGGTGTGACAACGTTAGACAGGTCCTAAAAGGTCAAGGGCGCGTGTCCCCATGTCATTTAAAAAAACCAAACAAACTGAGACTCGGCAGCTCTGCAGAGAACTGAACGCTCAGCACTTCTGGATCTGATTTGGGCTGGGACACATCCCAGTCTGAATATGTGATTCTGCGGGATGGGAAGGCTCGTAGCTGGAATCCCGCCGCACACCATTGTCAGGTCCGCCAGGTCTTGGGGTGCTGCGGGCAACCAGAGCCTGCTGAGCTTGGGGGCTCCTCGGGGTCCGATGTTGCCCGGTCGGGTCACTTTCTCTGATTCCTTGCCGTGGCGTCCAGATGCTCGGAACTTCCCCGAACCTCCTCCTTTCAGAGCCCGATGTTATATTCGGAACACCAGACGGCGTCGCTCACCTCTGCTCCCCCTTTCATGTTTTCTTAAAGAAAATTGCCGTGAAGAGCCATAGGTTGGGGTTCTTGCTGAAGAGTAGAGACTCAGTGCCTGGGCAAGCGCTGAGCCGCCGGCTGTGTTTGTAAACGCAGTTCGGCGAACGTAGGGCGGGGTGTCCTGCCGGCCGCGGAACGCCTAAACATGGCCGTCCTTGGAGACTGGGCCGTGTGCTGTGACGCGCCAGCCCGCGTTCATCTGTCACCTGGAGAGGGCCCCGCGGCCGGCTCCCCCGCGGCCAGCAGGGCCACGGCAGACGGAGGTCGCATTCCCCACAGAGGGACATCCCGAGGAGACGCAGAGCTTCGGCAGACTGGTCTGCTGTCTACGATAGTGTTGTTTTAATGAAATTTGACTTTCCCAGCTCACTGCCAAGGCGTCTGTTGACTCTTTTCTTGGGAAAACCCTGGCTCCTAATAACTCCAGCGTGGACACAGGGGCACGCAGTTTCTTTCATTGTTACGCTTTACCCTTTTCCCCAGGGGCTCGTTGTAAAGATAGTTGTAAGGTTTGTTGGTTCCCCACTCACGGTTCCAACAGCTTTTTTAGTCGTTTTATTTAAAAATTCTAAAAAAGATTTTATTTATTTATTTTTAGAGAGAGGGGAAGGAAGGGAGAAAGAGAGGGAGAGACACATGGATCTCACGCACCCCAAACTGGGCCCCGGCCCACAACCCAGGCCTGCGCCCTGACTGGGAATCAAACCAGCGACCTTTTGGTTCGCAGGCCAGTGCTCAGTCCACTGAGCCACAGCAGCCAGGGCTTTTTCACTAATTTTCACATCTGTTGCAGGCCGTGAAATAATTATTCGTACTCACAGCTGGATTCCTGAGAGTGGCCGGATCCCCTGTATGCAGTGGCTGGCTCTGCGAGTCTCCTGCCCAGCCACAAGGTGACTTGTACACGTGCTCAGCCCATGAATGTCTGTGCAGACCTACTGCATGCCATACACTGGGGACACAGTGGAGCACATCACAGCCTAGGGGCAAACGTTCACACAATAGTGTGAAAAGCAAGAGGACCAGGTGACAGTTGCTTCCTGTGCCTGGGAGAGTCTGGGAGAAAGACTGGCATGTCTGTGTCCTGCACCAGGTGTGGGGGCCAGTCCTCTGAACGGGCCAAGACGGGACAGATTCCTGGAGCGGACACAGGACAGCAGGCAGGCGGTGGAAGGAGCCCCCACAGCACGTGTGAGAGGGGGGCAGAAGGAGGGGGGGCCAGCCAGGGGGTCTCGCAGTTTTCAGGCCCCTCTGGAGCCCCCGTGGGGCATGAGGGGTAACATGATGTGACCAGACAGGGGCCATGTGGGTGGGGGACGCTGAGGGCTACACCCGGGGGGCTTCAGTCCTGACCCTGTCTGTTACCTTGACTGTCTGCGTGCTCCTGTCAGGGACACCCTGGCTTGCAGGTTCTCGAGAGGAGTAAATGAGTGGATCCATGCCAGGTGCGTTCATGGTGCCAGGTGCGTTCATGGTGCCAGGTGTGTTCACGGTGCCGGGCGTGATGATGACTCGTGGACTCGAGTGGGGTCCTGGCCGTCGGGCCAGCGAGAACCCCGGCGTCGCCAGAAGACAAGGGATGAAAAAATTCCTCTTTGTTTCCCTTTCAGCCTCCTTGTCCCGAGGCTGCAATTCTTGAAACGCTAAATTTTTGGAAAATGTAAGAATTTCCTATTCATTGCACCCTTGCTCCTGAAAGGAGAACTTCCTGCTGGTCCAGCCTCTCTCGTGTGTCCGCTGGGGACAAACAGACTTCACTCACTGCGGACAGCCAACCCTGAGAGGCCCGGCCCAGGATGGGAGGGCCGGCGGGGACTTTTCACTTGAGTTCGCGAGGTGGCCCAGGCCAGGAGCTGGCAGGCTTTGCCACACACGTTACCGAGGAGCTGGGTGGGGATGAGGACATGGACGTGGGGCTTGTCTGAGCTCAGTGGAGCTGACCATGGGAGGGCCCTGCCAATGCGGCCCCTCCCCGCCACCTTGGTGGCGTTTTGTGAAGTGGAGGGCTGACCCTCCCGGGCGGGCAAGGGGACGTGGACGCTGTTCGACCCTGTTATTGATGGGTTGATACACTCCGTGACTCTGTTTAATGCTGTCCTGCAGAATAGTGTGGATGACCTTTTTTAAAATTTAAATGTTTTATTTCTTTAGTTTTTAGAGAGCTAGGAAGGGAGGGAGAAAGAGTGGGAGAGAAACATCCACGTGGGAGAGACACACAGGCTGGTTGCTTCTCTCATGCCCCCTACTGGGGACCCGGCCAGCAACCCAGGCCTGTGCCCTGACTGGGAATCAAACCGGTGACCTTTTGGTTCCCAGGCCAGTGCTCAATCCACTGAGCCACATCAACCAGGGCTGATCGCTCTCTCTTTCTCTCTTTCTTTTTTTTTAAAAAAACCTAGCTGCTCAATTTCCAGCACCTGCAATTTATACAATATTGATTTACTTTAAATTTTCTAAATGAACGCACATTTATTTCATTTTTATGTGTGATACTCTTTTTTAAAATGATGACTCTGCCTTTTACTTTCGTCACATGCCCTAATTTAAAGTTTTAGGGTCTCTTATTACGGTCCGTCCCATTGGGGAGGACACCGATCCTAGCATTCCTTCCTTCCTCCTTATTGAAAAGAGACGATCTCTTTATAGACCTGAATTTTCTCGCTCAACGGTGCACACCGCGCCTAGTCAACCTGTCTGGAGGCACCCCGACGTCACGGCCGGCTGCACACGGACTCACGGCATTTCTCACCACCGGGGGTCTGTGGCGGCGTGGAGATCTCTGTGTCTTGGTGAGACCCAAGGGAGTGCGTTTGCCTGGTGACTTACTTGGTGGCTGCGTGACCTTCGCTCCGGCGGGGGAACTGAGAATCTAGCTGGGTGGATTTTGCTCTGCAAACAGCAGCTGAGACCGAGAGGGAAAAACGAGGCAGGCAAAAACATTTTTAGAAAGCAGCCTTATAATTTAGGATGCCGGTAAATTACTAGGAAGTTGTGCAACCTCTGTTTAATGGACATGCACTAATTATAGCCCGGGAGTGGTGAGTCTTATCCTGCGGATGTGCAATATAATTCCTTTTGGAGAAGCAATAACACGCTGTTAATACCCTTCCATATTAGCTTATAGACCCACAGTTTCAAAGGGATTTCTTAAAAAGGGGCCATGGCAGAGAGCCTGCATGTCGTGATCTCAGCTTTGGACTTGAAGTAGTCCTGGGTGGCTCTTTGTGCCAACGGAGCCACAGGACTCAAAATTCTGAGTCTGAGTTCTCTCCTCGGGGATGTTTGTGTGTTAGAACAACCCCCTTCATTTAGTAGTGAGAACGAGACTTTCACTAACCAACAGTTGTGGAGCCCTTACTCCTTGCTCACCTGAGCTTGCATAGGGCTGCCAATAACTTGGACATGGCACCATGACGTTATTTCACGACAGGTGGAAACGGTCACTCAGAGAGGTCTGGGGACTTGTCCAGAGTCACACGGTTACTAAGCAGAGGCCCCCCAGGCCTGACACGCTGTCTCGGACCTTGGTCAGGGGGTTAACTGTGCCATTGATGGTTCTGGGGCTCGGCGACTTTCCCTGTGTGTCGGAGCCCTCGAGGGTGGTGGATGCTCTCGGAAGACCCGGAAGGGATGCGTTTTCTTTCTTGATCGAAGGCTGTCCCGAGACAAGATGGGATGTGCACACCGAGTGGTTTTTCTGGTTGACTTCGAGGCACTTTCTGAATATTCTCACAATTTTTGACTTAGACTGAGGAATTCTCAGAGTGTGCATTCATTCATTCATTCATTCATTCATCCACCCTCGGCCGTGGGCCAGTGCCATTCTGGGCTCTGGGGAAACGGCTGTGGATCAGGCTCAGGTGAGGTCTGCGCCCTCTTTGGGCCCAGGTTCTGGGGGCAGCGAAGTGACAGCAGGAAGGACGGGAGTGCAGTGGCAGGCCAGGGCGTGAGCCAGGCAGAGAAGTGAGAGGGGGAGTGATCTCGTGTTAGCAAGTTTGCTCAGACTCCATGGCGGGCATGGCTTCTCTCACGAAGCGACCTGCAGCGGAGCTGTGAGTGACGGGTGGCAGCATCCAGCCACTCGAGGACAAAATTTGGGGCTGGAAGAAGCCTGTTCAAGAGAGAGAGGGGGTGGTGGCCTGGGCCGAGGCGGCTGGGAGGGACCTGGGCTCAGTGCACACTCAGCTTTCTGTGCGGGAGCCTGCATCTGCTGTTCATCTCACACTCTGGGGCGTTCAGGTGTTCAGAGGTCATGTCCACTACACGTGCCACCACAGTGTCGTGGGGACAGCGCTGTGTGCCGTGCAATGGTGGGGGCTGGGAGACGGTGATGAGAGAGCTCCTGTCCCCGGGGAACCTCTGCCCTGGAGGCAGCTGGAGCAGGAAGCAGACATGCATCGCTGCGAGGTGCCGATGTGACAAGGGACAGCTGGGGGCTGCGGGGCAGGGCAGGCAGGGCAGGCAAGGCGGCAGACGAGGCTGCCAGGGAAGGGAAGCCCAGTCTGAGGCTCGGGGTGCTGGCAGGTATGGGCCAGGCACAGGGTGGAGGGAGAGGGTGGCGGGGAGTCAGGTGAGGACGGGGCTGGTGTGGGGGTGCATGGTGCAGGGCAGACAGAGCTGCCAGCGAGATGGGGGTGGCTGAGCAGGGAGTGCCTGTTGCACCCGATAGAGGTGTTCTCACGTCTAATAAGTACGTGTTCTCACGTTTCATCCTTCAGGCGAGAACATGTTTTCATTGCTTTTTTTGGGGGGAGGGCTGGAGGGGGAGAGAGAGAGAAACATCTATGCAAGAGAGAAACATTGATTGGTTGCCTCCCGTACGTGCAGGGATCGAATCCGCAACCCGATTGAACCCGCAACCCTTTGGTGTGCAGGGTGATGCTCACCAAAGCTACTTGGCCTGGGTGAGCGTGTCTTTTAAGCCGAGGTTTCCTTGGCAGGTAACATTCTGCTAGTTCCAGGGGCGCCGCCTAACGACCCCACATTTGTACACACTGACGACCACCACAGGAGGTCCGGTCGCCGCCTGTGCACCGGGCTGTCACCCATGCACGCTCTTTCACGTTTCAGAAACAATATACAGAATGTTGGGAAAGGTTCAAGACCAGAGATGGGGGACAGTTAAAGCGTCTGTAGTTTTCAGAGCAGACGCGTGACCCCGGCGTGTGGGGTCGGATTCTCGTTTCCAAGCGACAGTTAGGTTCAAGTTCAGAAGGGAGCGTGGTCTTCAGGTTCTGGGCTGCTCCCGGCACTGGCTTCTGCACCCCCCGGGCAGAGCTGGCGTCCCCGGTTTCAGTAAGCAATGCCGGCGCTTTCATAAACAACTTATCTCGGTCACGGAGGCTGTGACAGGGGCAGGAAGGTCAAGAAGAGACTTGAGTTACGGGGGAAGCCTGGCTTGCCTGACCACCCCCCCGGCTCCCCCCGGCAGAAGTGTTTTGCCTCTGAAAAGGGTCACGTGGCCCTCTCTGTGTCCATCCAGTGGACACCCAGGTGGAGTCGCTGGACATGCAGCCTGTCCGTCTGCCCGGCTCACAGGGGCCCTGGAAAGTGGACACAGGGAGGCATCTGCCAGCTGAACGTGAACCCGAACGGCTACTTCCTGCCCCTGACGGAAAGCCGTGCTTGTGTGTTTTGGTTCAGCCCCGAGTGCATCTGGGTGCAGCAGAAAAGACGGTGGCCACCAGTGCGCCAGCAGACTTCGGTCGAGGGACAGCAATGCGCCGTGAGGTGGTGCTGGGCTGGTGCTTAGCGCCCTGTTAATATGCGGCATGTTTTAACTGAGGAGCTGTGGGCTTGCATCCCAGATGCACTCTCCTAAGGATGTGTTTCATCAGTTTGGAAAACAGGTCCTCGACCATGGACGTGCCCTTTCTTAGATTGTGGCGATTCGGTGGGCTCTCCTGAGCGCTCGGCCCGGTTTGTGGGGAGTGTTACAAGAACTAAGGAAGAGTCCGGCTGGGATGAGTATGAATAGCTTCTGTTTACTCGGAGCCGTTAATTTACATGCGTTCGGAAAGGCCAGAGTCCGCAGGAAACTGTAAGATAATGTCTGTTTCCCGTGGAGAAGTCTGATAAACCCTCCTGCTTTGCATTTTCCTGGAAGAAGCCAGACAGAAACGCCAAGTCCTTCGTAGGCTTTAGTTGCGTGGGCGCCTCGAAGCATTCTTTACGGGGAAGAAACTGTCGCGTGCGTGGGTCTCTAGGTGTCTGATGATATCTTCATGTAGCTGACCGTGCCCGAAAACGATACTGTAACAGTTCAGCTCAGAACTGCAGGAAGAAACGATTAGCATACGACAGTACAGAGAGTGCAGGGGTTTTATTCTGAGCCCCGATTTAAGGGACTTGCAAGTGCAGCTTCCTTCCTCTTTGCAAGTAACCAACACAGGTTATCCCCGAAGTCAGGAAACAGAGAAACATGTGTGATATATGTTAACAGTATCTTCAGCCTTTACAAGAAATGTGTCACTCGATCTTCAGGGAGCCCGTGTTCAACAGCTGCTTTGAGGAAGGTGCTTTGCACGGGCAGCACACAGCACGTGGCAGGCCTGCTTATCTTCCCCAAAGTCAATGCTTTGACCCCTCTGACCACCGTGTCTGACCCTGGGAGGGGCAGACTCATGTGCCCCCCCCCCCCGCACAGGGTGCTTTTCCTGAAGTTCCTGAAGTTGGAGTTATTGGACATCACTTAGAAAGGGCAAGTGATAACACAAAGCAGCAAACAAGGAAAGCTAAGGGATAGGCAGCATCAGGGGAAGTCACGAAGGCTTCCTGGAGGAGGTGGCACTCAGGTTTGTCTTTTAGAGGAGCAGCGGGGCTTGGGCTGAGTGCAGAAGGTGAGGGCGGGTGACCATTCTGGGCAGAGAAGAACGTCTCTTCCTATTTGAGTGCCACAGAATGCAGTGGTCATGAACACCTGCCCCCCAAAGCCCTCGGGAATGGCAAGCACGAACTAGAACGTTTGTTACCTGTCTCCTGCCGCCCACCCTTGCCACAAAGGTCCTGATTTCAATCTGGGGATTGCTCTCGCCCTTCCCTTTTCTGGGGTGGCTGTGCTTGTCCTGCCCCCAGCTTTCTCCCTTTCTCTCTGCCGATGGAGACGAAGCTGATCTCAGAGCACAGGGCAGGAAAGGGTGCTGAGTCACCATTCCGGGCTGGCCTGTGTGCTCACGGCCCGGAGGAAGACGGAAGGGGACAGGATTCATTCCCTGGGTCCGGCACTGGGAACAAGCAGGGGCTTTCCTGCCCTGGGTGGGGGCAGTTCACGGGGGCGGCTGAGAGATTTACTCCGATGCTGGGCAAAGGGCGAGGGACGGTGCCCTGTGTGGAGACGGGGCTGGTGCGGAGCAGTTGCCTGGACGCTTCTGAACTGCACGACTGGCCAGCACCGAGCTGGACAGGATTCCTGAGCAGTTCAGCAGCATGCTCCCACCTCTGCCCAGGACCAGGCTGCCCCTCGCTAAGCGACGCTGGTTCTGAAGTTTTGTACCAACCTGTGTTTGAGGGTTGAACCCCAGAGGCTGCGGTGAGCAGGATTTCAGGGTCTTTTGTGAAGGCTGGCCTGGGGGCCAGTGGGGCCGCCGTGTGGCATCTCCGCGTGACCCTGTGTGTGGTCAGGTCGTTCCCGAGTGAGTTAGACAGGTGGGATGTGCCGGGAGGATCTGGACTCAAGGCTTACCAGCCGTTATTGATACAGTTATTGTCGCAATTGGGACGATGCTACAGTTCTCCCTCTGCCGGCTCTCCTTGTGCTAAAAACGGGGAGATCGGAGATTTAGGTTTGAATCCCTTGGCAGACTGGGAGAACTTCCGTCTTGCACACACACACACACACACACACACACACAGGTGCACAAGCACACTCACACCTGTGGCAGCGAGAGGGGTGGAGACGGCCCCGGTGTCACGTACAGAAGCCTGGCTGACCTGGGAGGCTCCTGAGGACATTTCTGTCCAGATGCCGTCTGGGACCTTTCGGAAAGTTGGCTGGAAAAGGCTGGAACTACTGTTGGAAGCATGCCTTTCCTGTTGCTGCGGCCACCTCAAACCAGAGACCCCGGACAGGGCACCGAGTCGTGCATTCGGCAGCGATGCCGGTTTTTGTGAGGTCCAGGTAAGTTATTGGGGAGCGCACTTAGGAGAGCAGGTTCCCCAGTCAGCCTCGGAAGAAGGATGCCCAAGGAAACATCGTGACGCCTTTCAGAACTTGCGTCCCCGTCGTTCCCGGGAACACATACTCCATTGTGGAAACTTAAAAAACCGTATTTACCGAGAATACGTTTAAAAACCACAAAACTTATCTTGATTTTTCTAGCCGTTGCTATGGTTTTTCATAATCCATCACGAAAGCTGAGGCACTGCCGTGATGGATGCAAGTCATCTGTCACCACAGTGCCACGGCCCCGGTGATCTATTGGAGTCATACATCGTCACGGCGCCGCCGGCCTCCTGATGCATGACACAGCACAGGGCCGGCTGCTCGGACCACCACACTGGGGCCTGTGTGTCGGGGCGGGAGGCGGCGGGCGGTGCTGGGCCGAAACGCGGTCGGACTTCGCAGAGCTGTGACGTCAACAAAAGCAGGCCTGTGGGACCGGGCAGGTTTCAGGGCCCCGCTAGCTCTGGGGGGCGGGCTCCAGTGCGAGGGGACCTCAGCAAGGAGGTCATATGCTCTGAGTCAGAGGCGGGCCTGTGCAGGGACACGCTTCCATCGGGGGTGGGGGGTGGGGGAGGGACACGTCTGGGCTTCGCCCAGCGCCCAGCCCCCAGCCCCACGCTCCTCGCCTGAGCCATTTGATCCCCACGGAGAGGCTGCCAGCTATTCTTAACCTGGTTTTGTTGTTTTGTTTATGTATTTTTAAATAATTTGTATTTATTTTTAGAGAGAGGGGGAGGGAGGGTTGAAGGAGGGATGGGAAGATCATTTGGTTGCCTCTCCTGTGCACTCTGCAACCCAGGCCTGTGCCCTGATGAGGAATCGAACCCACGACCCGTGACCCACGACCTTTCGCTTTGTGGGGGACGCCCAACCCACTGAGCCACACGGGTCAGGGCTGGGGACCTGACTCAGACACTCTGTTTTTATTTCCGTCTCGCCTCCTTCAAAGGGAAGACAGAGCCTGAGCGTCTCCCCTGCACCCTCCCCCCCCCCCCCCCCCCGCCATCCAATCTGGAGATGAGGCATTGGAACGTCTGATCTGGTCCTGCTCAGGCCGAGCCAGGCGTGCTCCTGGACGCTGTCCTCCCTCTCAGCTGGCCCGCCGCCTGGTGGGGGCGGCGGGGGGCACAGCCAGGAGGGCGGCCCTGCGGGGGCCTTGGCCCAGTCATTCTGCTGGGCAGCCCCTGCCCGGCTGCCGCGTCCCCACCACACTGGTCCCACTGCACGCCCGTTCTGTGGTTCTGTGTGCAGCAGCAGCAGCTGGGGTGGTGGTTTCCAGACGCAGTCCCTGTCCTGGCACCACCTCCCTCCGCCCCGGCAGTGGCTTCTTGCGGCAGCTGGAGGGGCATCCAGCTCATCCCCTCGGCCTGAAGCCTGGGCGCCTGTGAGGCCGCCGGGTCTTCCTCCTGGCCCTTGAGTGGGCCCTGTGCTGTGTCAGGACTTTTACACTCATCGACGACCGTGACTGGCTTCGGAGGCTGCGTTCTTGTCACTGAGGTCTCGCCGTGGACGCACCCGTCTCGGGGGTTGTCCTGGGTCTCTGGGTCCTCTGCTGCCCCTGCCTTCTCTCTCCCCAAGAGCTGGCTGTTGGTTTACCTGTTTGTGGCTCCCCTCGTGGACCCCCCACCCTGCGGAAAGCCTGACCGTGTCTCCCGTGTCCTTGGCTGCGTCCCCCGGGTTTTGGACGGGGCCTGGCACGTGGGAGGCACTCAGCAGTAATGACTGAAACCCACAACTCTGTGTTTGTTGATTGGCTGACCGAAAGTGGAGACGGCGGTCATGGGCGAGAAGATGCGAGGAGATGGGGCATCATGGAGGAGCGAGGTCATGACAGCTCATAAGGGCCCGGGGAGGAGAGTTGACACGCCCACGCAAAACAAGGAATGGGGCCCTTCGTGCAGGAATGAGGGGAGAGAGCCGGACTCCGCTTTGGGCCTGTTCCATGCCTGCCGTGGTGATATCCACGCTCAGCAGCCGGGGACTGGCACGAACTGGGGAGAGCGGGGAGTGTCGGCCACAGCCTGTCACCCACCTCGCCCCACTCAGGGCGGCTAGAGCCGTCCTGAACACTGACTACAGTCTGTGCTCAGGACGACTGTGGGTATTTCTGATTTCTACTTTTGCGTATTTTTCTTTCCTTTTAGAAATGTCTATTAAAAGTTTTTTCCCCAATAATAGCCAATGTTCAGTATTATTCTGTACCAGTGTCAGGGGTACAGCCTGGTGGTTGGGCAGCCGTGTCCTTCAGAGGGGGGCCTCCATGTTTCCAGTGCCCTCTGGGGCCCACAGGGGGTTATTCCGACACGTGCTGGCCAGATTCCCCGTCTGTGCTGGACTCGCATCCCCATGGCGGCTCTGAAAATAGCAATTTGTCCTTCGCAGCCCCTCCCCCTCCCCTGGCCCCCAGCCCGCATTCCATCCCTGGTCAAAAGGACGTCACGGAGCCGTCAGAATGGAGAACAGGTGTGTGGTGAGCGCAGGTATTTCCCTCGACTTAGATGGTAGAACACTAATCCATGTCAAGAAACCCTTGCGTCTTACGAGGGAAGGAAGTGTATCTTCTAGTTGTTACAACTATTCCTTGTCAGAGAGAGCGCTCGGAGCCTGGGGTTGGGGGTGAGGAGGGACGTTTCTGGAGCTTTCTCCCCCTTCAGAATTCACCCGTTCCTTGTCTAGTCTCTCGGGGTCTTGCAGAGCCACTGACTTTTCCATCTTGGGTAAATTAACTCCCACTGAGATGGTATTGATTTAGCTCGCCCCCCTCGAGGAGGTGTCCGTGGTTCGCGCCATCCCTGAGGGGTCTCAGCAGACTAGGGGTAGCAAGCAGCATTTAGACAGCCTCCGAGGAAGAGAGGTTCTCGGTGGACTGGCCCTCAGTTCGAGCTCGCCCTGGTTACCCAGCCTGTGCCGGGCCCCGCCCCTGTGCTTCGTGGTGGGGACTCAGGGCTGACCCTGGTCGGACGCCATCTCTGTTCTTGGGAAGTGTGACATGTCCATCACCACCCCCACCCATCCCCTGCCCATGAAGGGCCGAACGGTGTGCAGCTTGGTCCTCGGAGCCCAGGCAGGACTTCATCTGCCATCATGCCAAGCCCATATGTGACCTTTTGAGGAACGTCCGGTCACGGAATCCAGCTGGGCCTGATTCCAAACCTCGTGTTCAGCGGGTGGGGCGGGGGGTGGGGCGTCAAGGGAGGTGCACCTGGGGTGGGGGGCAGGGACTGGCAGGGGCAGAGACAGCAACTGTAGCTGAGCGAGGCGGGGAAGGCGAGGTTTGAGAGGAGATAGGCAGGGCTGGTGGGGGCACACCTGTGCGGGCGGGGGCACACCTGTGCGTGCTGGAGCATTCCTTCGCCACAGGAGCAGAGGGGCAAGTGGCGGGGCCCGGGGCTCTCCCTGGAGGGCAGGCCCCTGTCACCAGTGTTTCATCATTGGAGTTTTCTCCAGCTCCCGTGGGGAAGGGGACCCCGAGAATCCAGGGGGTGCCACCAAGGTCAGGGCGGCCCCAGGTAAATGTCACCAGCCCCGGGACAGCTGACGGAAGTGTGCCAGCTGGGTTTCTCCTTCGTGTGTTCCGTTTCCTTCTTTTCACACCTACCTTTGGGTCGGCTGAGACCAGGAAGCCCAACACAGACACGGGCAGCCGACCCCTCTGGGGTCCCCGGGGGTTCCACACGTCTGGACAGTGGGGAGCTGGCCCCCTCGGGAGCTGTTGCAGGCCACAGCCAGCTGGTCCATCTGCAGGCGAAGTGACAGGGGCCTGGTCGGAGCTGACAGATACCACCCAGTCATACCCTCTGATCCACACCCACCGCCCACCAGCGCCTCATTGTGGTGTCCTTCTGCTGCAGGCCTTGTCCACGGGAGTCTGAGTCTGCCGCGGGGGTGGCCTGTGGTGTCTGCCCCCGCCCCTGCAGGGCCCCCAGGCCCCCCCTCCCTGGGCTTGTGAGTGGTTGGAGGGGTTGGGCCGGCTGGCAGAGCGTGAGTGGGCTGAGTCGCTGAGCTCCTGGCCTCTGAGCCAGGATGCTACGTGACCCCCGTGAGGAGGGACACTGGGATGTCTTTTGACAGTCTGTGGCGGTTCCTTGTGCTGGTTCCCCAGACGGCTGTGTTTGCCAGTGGGCTAGGGATCCCCACAGAGTACGGCCGGTCCAGAGCGTTTCGGATGCCGTGGGAGTGGGGTGCCCCCCGCTGTGGGGTTTCCGGGTCACACATGGCAGGCCCCGCTAGCCAGGCTCCGTGTGTGGTCACTGTCAACACACAAAGATACTTTTTTTTAGCAGTGGCATGATATCCCATAAAATGGACACACAACAGCTTATTTCATCACTTCCTGCCGATGGATACTTGTGTTGCAGTCACGGCTGTGTTTCAGACAGCTCTGTCCTGTCCCGTGCACGAAGCTCAGCATGCTTTTGCAAGCGTGTCTGTGAGCTGGATTCCTAGACGTGGAGTTGTCTGTTCTCCGGGTTACATGCCTTCTGTCGCACGGGCCGACCTGCCACCAGCCCCGAGAAGGCCAGCTCCCCCGGCCCTCCCCATGGGGTATCTGAACTTCTGGTCTTTGCTCGGCTGGCAGGTGCAAATGGGTTGGTTATCGTGGTGTTTATCTGCATGCTAAGACCGAAAAGGAAGTTGAGCACCTTTTACTCTGTCGAGCTGTTTAGAAGGTCGGTTCCTGGTAGCCACTGAAACGCTAGTGGCTGGACTGCGTCATGAAGTGTCCTCCCTTCAGCATGCATTTGGTCCTGGGGCTGGAGGATGGGTGTTCACGGGGCCTGGAGTGTCAGAGCTGAGGGAGCCCCGAGCCCCTTCCCTGAGCCGTCCTTCGACACCGAGGAGGAGGCAGCGGTCCAGGGCAGCGAAACGAACTGTGCCAGGCTGTGGACCGGGCCACAGGCAGGGCGGCGCTGCCCGGGACTTCAGACCACTCGCTTTAATCTGTTAGCACCCCAGTGAGTCTCTTACAACTGTGCACACCGACCCCACGAGCCGCCTCTCCCTCCGGCCATGGCGTCCCTTAACAGAGCGCTTCGTCACGGCCGGGCGACCCAGAGGCCAGGTGACCCTCGGAGAGCAGCCATTAAACGTTCTGCCGGGTGGGGGGCTCCCGGGGCTCCGTCTGCGCCCGCTCAAGACAAATCAAGTGAGAAGAATCAATTTTCTCCCTCCTGCCATTACTTGCCGTTTTCATGGGTTATTTAATACAATGAAGTCGTTACAGGACAAAAAAAAAAAAATCCCGAAACTCCGTATTGTATTCTCGTCTCTGCAGAGTGACCCCAACTCCTCAGGAAAGGGCAGCCACTGAATCTCGATCTCGGGGCTGGGATTTCCCCTTCCTCCCCTTCCTCACGGGCCCTCGAATGGTTCCTGCAATCGGAGTTTATTGTTGTGGGAATTTAGAGATGGGGTTTGGTCTGTCCCGGGTTGTGACCCGGAGCACCCCAGCCTGCAGCGGCTCCAATGCCCCGTGCAGGGATTTCTCTACGGGAGGAACGAGACCTCGTCATCCTTTCCCCTTAGAGACATCGGGGTCTTCTTGTCTTCAACGACGTGTTTCAAAACATTCAAAGCAGTTACAACCTATCTGCTGTGAAGTTGCTGACAGGATTTTCTGATGAAAAGCGTAAGGTTTTGAAGGAAAAACATCGAAGAAAATGAAAAGAAATGGCAATTTAATATTTAAGTGACATGTTTCCAAACCACCCACATGAGGAAGTAAAAAAAAAGAAAAGGAAGGCTCAAATGTTTGCAGTGGGAGCCGGCGGTGCATGCTCCGGGTGCTGTGGCGAGCAGCCGCTCCCCCGTCTGCGGTCTCCAGCTGCATCTTTTTCACCCGGACGCCAAGTTCAGCCGGGGATCTGCGTCGAGGGGCCGAGCGCACTACCTGTGCTTCCCAAGCGTCATTTCCCTCGATCTCTTTCCCGTTTTCCACCCCGAGTTCTGCTCGGTGAATCACTGGGAGGCTGGACTCCGTGTCCTCCCACCCGGGAGCTCCCGGTGCCTGCGTGGGCCAAGGGGGGCTGCACTGACGTGGGGGGCCCTGTTTTATTGGCCTCCTCTCCATATATAAGCATAAGAAACGTTTTTTTTAAAGATTTTATTTATTTATTTCTAGAGAGGGAAGGGAGGGAGAGAGAGAGAAACATCAATGTGCGGCTGCTGGGGGCCGTGGCCTGCAACCCAGGCATGTGCCCTGACTGGGAATCGAACCTGCGATGCTTTGGTTCGCAGCCCGCGCTCAATCCACTGAGCTACGCCAGCCAGGGCAAGAAACAGTTTAAATCCACTGAATTGTACCTTTGGTTTCGGCTAAACGCAACTTGGAACTGGCTTGTTATGTGCTAATAAAGATGCTCTTGCCTTCAGAAGTTAACTTCGTGAAAACAATGGCCGACGGGGATCTCTTCAATTCGTACTGGACAGCACGGGTGTCTAATGAAAAGCTAAGGCTCAGGCTGGTGAAGCCGGGGCGGGGGTGGGGGACAGTGTCACAGCATTGTCCCCGGTCCTTCCGGACAGAGCTGACCCGGGGCTGCGGCAGCAAGGACCGTGTCCCCCCGAGAAAGACACAGGACCTGGTGACGGCACGGACGCAGGGCACAGTGCGAGGGAGGGGCCGAGGCTGCGGGTCTGAGCGAGTGTCACTAGGTGATGGTCGTGCCTCACTGGGGGTGGGGAACCCTTGGGGACAACTGGGACGGACAGACGACCTCGTCTCTGGAACTTGGGCAGACCGAGGGGGAGGGGCTCAGGGGGTACCATTCAGGACCAGGGCAGGCGGGAAAGTGGGGGTCTCTGTGGGAACTGGAGAGGCGGGCGTGGCGGGTGGGAGTGACTCGGAAGTCAGGAGAGGACTGTGGCTCCCCCACAAGGGGATCTGCTCAGATGCGTCTCAGGGACAGAGGTGTGTGGTGTCAGTGCCCCTGACCTACAATGGCCCTTCGCAGCATCACCCCGTCAGGTTGGCCGAGTGACTGGGTCCAGCAGCCCAGCTCATCACAGTCTCCATGGGTTCCTCCCCACCTTCTGGGTTCGTTTTGCCTGCCACCTGAGGAAAGGTGTCCTTTCATACCAGAGATCAGTGAAAAGGAAAGGAATTTATTATTCATCTGAAATAACACAAACTAAAGTCCCCCGCAAATGCATACAGTCCTCCCGGCACCCTCCATGTGGCAAGAGGCAGCACCTCCAAAGCCTCGTGGTCCCAACCAAGACACCCAAGCTGCGTGGTCCTAAACAGACATGTGGTCCTAAAAGAGAGATGCCCAATGGCTGCCATGCCTCTGTTTAAATCCCAGCGCCAATCTTCCTCTGCAGCCCCATTTCCAGCTCCTCCCACAGTTGGCCACAGCTGCCAGCACTCTGGGCCGGTGTGGCCCTGTGGTGTGGAGCCAATTATCTCCAAGTTCTTCTGGACCCTGTTACAAACTCCTGTTTGGGGCTCCCCTCTTGGCTGCACCTTGTTACGAGCTGACACGTGAAAGGAACCATCTCGGGGATGGGGACCATGGTGCGGGGGGTCCTGCGGTCCTGCAGGTTCCATGAAGACCAATGGGAGGAGGGGACGTCCCGAGAGGTGTGAAGATCCAGTGCGAGGCCGGGTGCAGACTGGCCATGGAAGGCGATGTGAACCGACCGAAAACCACAGGTCACGAACGAAAAGGGGCTCAACAGCGCCCCCTATGGCTGTGGAGGGGGAAGAGTGACCTGCACCCACTTTCTCCGACACCTCAAGGGAGCAGGGACCAGCGGGCTTCTCGGAGGTCTGCTGGGCCAGGGGACCCTCCTCGGGGTGTAGGGAAGCACGTGGGGACAAGGGTGGCATGGTCCCTGTGTCCTGCCTCTTCCGGCTGGTCCATCAGCCTCTGCCCTTAGGACTCTGCTATTCCTGTTTTCTAGCTGGTGGCTTTCTGCACTGTTTATTAACTGTTGCCAACTTTGCTGCGATTCACAGAGGATGTGGTTTTCAGGGGTGTGCAAGCCAGTCAGTCTGGGCGGGAACTGCCACCTGTGGGAAACCATGTCACACACGCCAGCGTTTTTGGTGGGGGGCTTGGTTTACACTTTGAAAGCACAAGTTTGCTTAAGAGGAGTGGCCATGTGCCCTGTGATTTCTCGGGAACCATGAGTCACACGGAGCCGTCGTGCATAGGGAATGGAAAGGCGCTGCTGTGGCGTGGGTTGGCCCCCAGTTCTCTCCTCTGTCAAATGGGTGGACACCACCTCCAGTCAGATCAGGGCGACCGACAAAGTGACCTCCTCAGGAGAACCTAGGGACTGGGCTCGTGTGGCCACTTTTCTCCTCCTCCTCCTCATTCACACAACATCGCAGTGGAACTCGGGGTGTCAGTGTGCCCTCAATGCCGAGGGAAGAGCACGCGTGGGGTGTCTCCGGGGTAAAACTTGCCTATAGTCACTGCCTACGCCTGGCTTCTCAATTGGCGTGGTGTTCGTTTAGACTCCCTCTCTGCAGTCTGGCTCTCGCCCCGCTGGAGGAGCGCCCATGCAGCCAGGTGTCCTTTGTTCCGAGGGCCACACGGCTGTTCCCGATGGACCGCCTGGGCCTCCTCGTCCCCCAGGCTGCTCCTGTCCCTGCAAACAAACTGCACGGCCTCTGTCTGGTGACCGTTTGCCTGAAGGTTCATTTTGGTCTTTCCTCCGTTGAGGAGGCCAAGGTCCCACCTGTGCATCGCACGGAAAAGTCACAGGGATTCAGACTGCAACCTGAGTGTTAGCATGGTTTCCTTAGAGCAGAGTCCCCTGCGTTGTGGGTGATCTGCGGCTGCTGTTCTAGTGCTTGGTGGTGGCTGCAAAGCCCGGTGTGGCTGCCGAGGTCACACCCACTCACACCCGCTCACACCCCTCCCACACCCGCCCACACCCACTCACACACACCCACTCACATGGAGGCCGGTGAAGTCACCGTTTTCCATCGCCCTGGGTTTTCTGCATCCACGTGGAAGGTGTGGTTTTTTAGGGCGGACATGGTTCTGAATTTTACCCTCAGGGTTTTACAGGGCCCACTAGTTGTGTCAGGCTAAGAGATGCCGCCCTCCTCACAGAAGACACGTTCCTCCAGCACGAGCTGGGGGCCAGTTTGCAAATCGCCGGCGGGGGATTCTGTTCCGCAGCTGCCACGGCGTGGCCGCTCGCTCTCAAGTTCACCTGAGCCGATCTCTCTTTGGAAAAGGTGTGTGCACCACGTCCCGAGTCAGAGAGAGCCTGCCTGGCCTCGTGGACTCGAAGTGCACGTGCCTGTCCCCCCCCACAGCCTGTCACTGGAACAAGTGCTACCTACGGTGTCGGAGCCTGGCTCTCGATGTCCGGTGACCGCCCTCCAGGCCTCCCCGCATCCCCTCTTGGCCGCCTCTCCGGCCCTCCGAAACCGGCACCCTGACCGTCACCCCACACAGCCCGCGGTGACGAGGGATGGAGGAGCAGCAGCGCCGTCTGTGGCCCTGCCGGCCCGTTCTTTGGGAACGTCCTCCGCTCTGAGACCTCTTCCTTGGGAGTGTCTGAAGGTGCAACTCACATGTCACCCCCCCATCCCGCCCCACCCTTCCTTTGTGTCTGCGAGAGTATCAGATGTCAATGATACTTCAGGCTTTTCAGGATAGATTACTTCTCAAATATGCATGCTAGCATTTTAGTAAAAACTTTTTAAAAAAGACATGAAATTGCTTCCCTTTCTGTTATGCGCAGCAGTGCCTTCTGGACCCGAAGGGGTGTGTGCACTCACCTGGAGACCTTATTGAAGTGCAGGGCTGCAGAGCAGGGCTGGGTGGGGCTGGCTCTGTGCTGCCCCGGGCAGCCCGCAGGTGACGCAGCTGGTGCTCAGGGCACACGTCAAGGGGCAGGGACCTAGAAGCCGAGAGACTCGGCTAAGGTGGCATCCTTTTCAGAGCAAGGTTAGGAAGTAGATAGGAATTGTTTATTCAGGAAATGTTTATGGAGAGCCTGTTAAGGGTCACCGAGTGTGTTAGACACCGGGGCTCAGAGAGGCAGCCAGCACCCCATGGGGGGAATCTCCTGGTCTGACGGGGGAGGAACCAAGTAGATGATTTTGGTGGCTGTGGGTGTGGTGACAGTGACAGACGGGCGCTTTGGGGGTGAAGCACTGGTCCATTTGGGAGGGTGATGGGCTGACTTTGGTGTGGCTGACCACGCCGTGGAGGTGAGGGCGGGTAGTGGGGACAGGTGTCCTCTCCCTCCATCTCCGGGAGCCTGGTAGTTTCTCAGGGATGTCCCTAGATTCACATGTGTCACGTGTGCCCCTCAGCCCATGATGGCGAAGCCACAGTCATGCCCTTCCCTGGCCACTGCACTCCTAACCCAGGCAGCCACTGCAGCCGCAGACCCCACGTGGGCAGAGGCTTGAGGGCCCGTGGTGTTCCCCGTGCCTGACCTCGGGAGGAAGCCCCGTCAGGGGCAGAGCGTGGGCTGGGGCACTCTGCTCGGGGATCGGAGAAGCAGAGAAAGATGCCTGACAGCGAGTGTTTGCTAGCTGCTCGCAAACAGGCCCCTGCCTTCCTGTTTCCTGCGACGGCATTGAACTGTGTTCGCACACCCAGCTCGTGGTGGCCCCCTTGTGTGTCGGCGGCCAGCCCGGGGCCTCCCTGGGACCCTCGCCTCTGCCTCTGTGGACGGTGCGGCAGCTTCCGGACGTTTCCTGCGGCGGCGGGAAAACAGGAAGCCGGCATCTCCGCGGCCGTAAATCAGCGGGGGGCGGAAAGCCCCTTCCCGGCCGCCCCAGCGCCGAGCCTGCTGCCCGGCCCAGGGGCGCAGGAAGTGCTGAGCATGCCCTGGGCGCCGAGGGGCTGGGCCCCAGAGCCGCCCCCTGCCCGTCCTGTGCCGCCTGCATGTCAGGACAAACGTGCGCTTCTCATTGGTGCCTGGGTGGCCCTGCACTGCAGGGTTTTTCTTTTTTGTGTGTGTGAGGCCTCATCTCACCTCCTTTAAAAAAAAAACCCTCCGTGTTTTGCACTCACGCCCAGGGGCTGGTCTGTGGGTCCTGTGCTTCCTCAGACGGGGGTCCCCTCTCTTGTCGCCCCGCCGCTCAGCCCTCTGCGCCTTTGTCAGCAGCCCCGCCCGGAACGCGGCCCCTCCGCCAGCTGCCCTCTGACAGTCACCTTCCAGGGGCCGTCGGGCTGCGAGAGGCGC